>VWZF01004180.1:270263-309533 GCA_013396755.1 Sclerurus mexicanus
TCTGCCGCCGGTGCCGGGGCGGCGGTATGACCCCTGCGCGGCTGGTGGGGGGAGCGGCGCCGGGGGCGGGGGCTGCCAGCCCGCAGCGGGAGCAGCGCCGGGCGGGCAGGGGTGTCCCTCCCTGCCCAGCGCTCCGCTGCCAGGGCGAGAGACTCGCGGGGAAGTTACTACAAGGAATGACTCAGCCTGCCTGCGCCTCCGTGCTCGCCGGCGGCGGCGGTCAGGCGAGCGCCGTGCAGAAGCGTTGTGTGTTTACAAACCGTGTTCTGCCTCTCCCTCGGTTGTTTACTTGTTCCTGCTCCCGAGGAAGCATGTGTCGTGTGCTGGATTTTGCCGTCGGTTTCTCCTTACTGCTTTGAAGTAGACTTTCAGGCTGTTCAGTGCTGGCGTTTCGTACTCACTGACCCTCAACGAACTGGCTGCCAGTAATTGAGATGTAGAAATGCTAATATAAGTGCTGGGAGAGTTAAACGAGCTGATCTTTGTAATGCTCATGTGTCTTACTTAACGTCATCTAGAGAGGAAACAAAAAGTCACGTTCTTGAGATACTCAGATCTAACCCAGAAATGTTAGTTTAGAGCTCATATAACCCTAGCTTTTTTCTCTTGTGTCGTTTGTTTTCTGTTTAAAGTAATTACATGGTATGCTCTGGCCATGAGCCATTCCTTGTGGTTCATATTTTAAGCTTTCACCTTTATTTCTTTTTGGGAAAGAATGAGGAGGTTAAGATTTGGGGTTTCTTTCTTTTTCCTTCTACTCTCACAAGTGTGCATCAGAAGGAGTTATGCCATTTATGGAAGAACTTAAAATTCTGAAGATGTGTTTGATTGTATGGTAAAAGATACCTCAGTAATGCTGGAGAAGTAATGAGGGTGGAAAAACACGTTTCTTAGAGTTGAAGTTTATACATCTGAGAAGTACTGTGAGGAATATTAGGCACTATAAATAGAATCAGAATCATAGAATAGTTTGAGTTGGAAGGGACCTTAAAGGTCATGTAGTTCTAACCCCCGTGCCATGGGCAGGTCTCTTCCAGTAGACCAGGTTGCTCAAAACCCCATTCAGCCTGTCCCTGAACAATTTCAGGGATGGGACATCCAGAACTTCTCTGAGCAACCTGTTGTAGTGTCTCACCACCCTTACAGTAGGGAATGTCTTCCTAGTATCCAATCTAAACCAATCCTCTTTCAGGCTGAAGCCATTGCCTCTTGTCCTGTCCCATACATAGCCTTGTAAAAAGTCCATCTCAATGGAAATAATAATAATAATGAAATCTTACACTATTGCAGTATATTTAAGTAATGAACTTTAAGAATGTTTAATCTGTAGCACCTTGAGAAGTTTTCAAAAGATGAAGCACATAAGAAAGGACCTTACTGTTATCTGATGCTCTGCTTTTGTGCCAAAAGACAAATACAGACAAGAAAGAAATTGGGTATTTAAACATCATTAAGTTTAGTTTAAATGAAAGTGTGAAGGATATATTTGTATATTTGTAAGTGCTGTCTGGAACTCAAAGTGGTTTTATTTTATTATGTTGGGAGTAGTAAAGAAAACAACTTGCTGAAGAACAGTAGGTAAGGGACCTTAGCTGTGCCAGTTAAGAGCTAGAAATACAAACAGCATCTTTTGGGATAATGGATTATGGTAAGATAGACCTAACTGCACTCTCCAAGTACCTTATTATTGTATGCTTCATGAGAGTAGCTCTGTGTTTTGTAGGTTGTAAAATAGCGCTCTGTCTTATGTTTTGTGTTGTTTTGGACTTGTACTCAGCACAGATTGGGGTTAGTAGTCTCAAATATCATATTCAAGGGGCTGTCCCTCTCCCCATGTCAGGTTACTATATTTATAATTAGAAGTGTATGCAGCAGACTTGCACTGTGACTGGAGAAGAGGGCAGGGGTTATTTTGAGGTCTTTTGCGGTGTCTGATTAGAAAATGGTGTGTCCCCACATGTTGTCTGAGCAAAGCTAAGGCTACAAAGTCTTGCAAAAGTTAAGGTGCAAAACCTATTTTCTAAAATGTTAATACATTTCTTAGAACTTCAGTTATTCTAATTATAATTAGGGCGTTGAGCGTATGTTGGGAATGGGAGGGTAGCACATGTTGATTTGTTCTTTTTGATAAGGGAGTGGCAGCTACAGTAGGATCACTTGAAAGAATTTTTGTGTGTTACCCTGTAGAGTCCATGTCTTAAGTCTTTATTTGGTTTTAAACTAGCAGTTAGTTTCTGTAGAAGACTGGCTCAGAGTGGTGTGAGGCTCTTGAGAGCACAGGTTGGATTCATTCTAATGTGGTAAAAGGAAACAAGTTAAAATGAAAAACTGTAGTGTCTGTACCCAGCCGTCTCCTGTACCTGTCCATGCAGGAGCTACTTCAGTCATTTGGATACTGCCCAAGCAGTCATGTGTCTCCTGCATATGAAATATTGCTCAAGAAAGTTGTGCTCCTAATTTTTAGTTCACAGCTCAATGACAATATATGAATAGTTTCTGATGAGGAGGTGGGGACAAAAAAGCTAATACCTTACTACTTTCAAGCTCCCTATTAATAGTTAGCATTCTGATGCAAAGTTGCTAGTCAGTATTACTGAGTAGCAAACACTTGATTACAAGATGCCAATTCATGTAATAAGGTATTATACTGCAGGATCTGATTGAATGCACTGATACCAAACAGGCAAAAAAAAAATATTATCACTAATATGTAGATTACTAATGTAATTGCAAGAATTACAAAGTGTCTATTTTCTGCCTGGTTTGTCAGAGTAATGATTTTGGTGTATAAGTTGAAAGATCCTTACATGAATTTTTTTGTTGCAAAAGCCTACAACATGATTAATGCTGATAAAGAAATTGCTAGCAATTATTTTTGTGAGCTAAGTAGCATTCTGTGGTTGTAAAAAAGTAATTTCTCTTATTTATGAGTGAATTCATATTGCAGGTCCACTCTTTAGTTTTGAGTTCAGTTGAACAAGAAGTTGGAAGACATCATAGCCATGTATTGGCATTTTCTATACCCATTTGTAAGCAAGATTAAGCAAGATAAGTGGATATGCTTTGTCTTTTCTAATGGGATTCGTGCATAACTATATTGTTAATAATACATAAAAAGTATCTCAATATCAGTTTTTGGAAGTTGTCAATAGACATATAAAAAAAATTATTGATACAATATTTTCATTCAGAGATTGAGATGGGGCTGGTCAGGCAAAACACCAGGGATATCAGGGCAATTTTTGCTTGTCTTCTGTCCATCTCTAGGTGGTTTTTTTTTTCTTTTGTTGTTCAGGTTTTCAGTCCATGGTTTCAGCAGGGTTCTGAGCTTACAGTACCAGCTCAAGCAATGGCTCAGTGTAGCTTTTTATGTCCATCCAAGATGTTGACAGTTTCTTTTGGAAACAGATTTTGTAGCTGGGCCTGCTCTCTTTATCGCATCAAGGTGAAACGATTACAGCGTGCTATATATAAAAAAGCTCTAGTAGTTTGTTCATCTAGAAAATAAGCTGTTGTAGAATGTGGTAGCCTGCTTTCTATGTGAAAAGGCTTAAGTGCTATACGAATTTCTTTCTGACCTGCATGGATTACCTGTTGAATAAAAATAAAATGTAAAAGTGCTTTGGTGACTAGCTGGGTTCCAAATGTCCTGCATCTTGCTGTGTAATGCCATAGGTTCGATAAGAAGAGTGATGTGCAAGTATTTCAGAACATCTCTGCTTAAGTAATGTTCTAATGAGTCTCTGACTTTAGAACATGCTTTTATTGTCTCTTTGGGAAATAGCTCATGTTTTCTTCCTTCCTAAGTCTTACATTTGAAACAGTATTTTTGCTTTTTCAGAAGAGTAGGAAAGTTGTGGTGGTGAAATAGTGTGTTCAGTATTGCATGCTCTTTTTATTTGGAGGGATTAGGTGGAACTAGTATCTGTATGATACATCAGTCTTAATTACTATTCTTGAAGATGTGTTTGACAGGCCAGTAAGCTGTTTTTCTTTTGAACAGATTGAAAACAGTATGTATTTTAGAGGTAGAAAGCAGCATTGAAGAACTAATTCAATGGACAGTTTTACTTGTATCACTGATTCAAAAAAATCATACCACTCTTAGCAAAGCTAAAATGCAAATTCTTTAAGAGTTGCACTTTGCTACGATCTGATTTCTGAACGTTTGAGGTAGCTGTTTTTAATTTCACAAATTTTATTTTGATTTAGTGTTCAGGTTCTCTTTTGTAACTGACTTATCTGCCATTTTTTTTGTATGACTGTACATGCTCATGCTACATTCTGTAAAATATGCTCTTCTGTGTGCTGTAGATATGGCTTTAGCACTTTTTGCTCTTTTTTACTTGAATGCTGTTCTTTTCCTGGTATAGCAGAACTCTTAATGTCAATGGTTTATGTCCAACTTTATTTTAAGTTTGTTGATGCCAAGTGGCTATGCTGGTGTGTCAAAAGTGTGGAAATTTGACCCTTATTTATTGTAGTTGTGCTTAGGATAGAAAGTTCTTACAGACAAAATGGTGCATTTGTTTATACAGTTTTCTTTCCATCCTCCAGAGTGTGTATTTTTATTAAATTCAGATGAAGTGGAGATTCTTATGTAAGAATATATTGTGTAACTGGACTAGAAGCTCTCTTCTAATACACTGTGCTTATGCTATATTGCAAGTATTTTGCTAGTAAACTCAGGATGACTTATTTATCTATTTAAAAATATTATTTGCAAGTACTCAGGTTGTCTGCTGATTGAAAGAGACTTGATTCTCGTCCAGTGAATCGTTTAAAAATATGACTCAAAATTCTCAGTTCTGTCTGAATGAAGGGGAGGGGTAATGTGTAAACTTTCCTTTATATTTTATGTAAAAGGCTTGGTGGTAAAATACGTAAAAACTTCAGAAAGCAAATGTAATGTAACAGCAATTTCACATGCACATTATGACTGCAAATAAATAGCATAACCAGGGTTCAGTAAAGAGGAGTACAGTTTTAATGCATCAGCTGTTGTGAGTTGTGTTTTTTCTTGGTTTTCTTGTGGTTTTTTTTGGTGAGGTTTTGTAGTTCCCATGAAGGGATTTATTAGTGCCATTTGTTAGCTGTTTTAAACCAGCAAAGATTTATATTCCAGAAAGATAAAGAAGGGCAGATGAAAATTAGGAAACACTTGCTTGAGATAAGAGAGAATTCAATATTCTTCAAACACATCCTGAAGCTTTTCTCCTTTCTTGACACATTGCTGTTAATTTCTTTCAGATTGATACCAATAGAGAGCTGAAGGTGATTTGTAATTATGTGACATCCAACAAGAATCTAGACATGATTTCTGAATATGTATTGCTAGGAAGGCAGGGGGGTTGTACTGGCTCTGCATTTCACTGATAGTCCCTTACTTACCTGTGTGAGATACCGCTGAAATAAAAAAGAATGTTGATGAATAGCAGGAGGTTTGTGGGTGACATGTGAATTATAAGTAACTTAAAAATGAGAAATTTGAGAAATTCCATCTTTAGATCATGAAAGTTGAAATGCTAAATGTATAGACATTGACATGAGTAAGGAAAATCTAAACAAGTTTGGAAGCTGCAAATCATTTGTACAATTTACCAAGATGGTGGTGGATTTCCTTATTACTGGAAAACTTTAATGTTATTTGAAAATGTGATTGCTTATTAATAGAAATAAATACAGGAAGAACCTATGATTATTATATAGGTAGTCAGACTGAATTACAAGTACCTTGACTTGTCTTACATTTCATTGTTGTCAATCTTTTGCTTTCTTTTCTATCTGTAGTGTTTTCATTTCTGAATAAATGCCATTTAATCAGTCTTAATTTCTGTGCTTTCATCTTTTGAAGTAATCTGGCCAAAATTTTTCTTTTTTCTGCTTAAAAGAGAAACAAAAGTTGTAGCATTATGATGATGTATCTAGAGAGGGAAGGATAGGATCAATATCCTCTTAGACTATATTTTGAGAAACTCTGTCCTGAATTGCATCTATAATAATTACTCATTTTTAAGGTCTCTTAGCCTGGTCTTTATGAGAATGCTGGCTTTTTTTTTTTTTAAATGGGTTTCCATTTATAAGCAGCAATCTACTAGTAAATGAGAATGGCATGGGCAGTTAGGAGTATGAGTGATGCCTTCTGAAAATTCTCACTTGTCTTCTTGAATGATGGTTCTGATGTTTGGTATCCTCTGTATGCATTGGCCTCTTTCTAGCCTTAGTTGAAGTGTATCAGTTTGTGGGGTTGTGTAATGAACCAGATCATGCAATCCATTTGAGCTATCAGCACTGGGGGGAGTAAGCTGTTAGAACATGTTGTAGCAAAGCAATCCAGTTTATTCCACAGAAGTATGGACAATTGCACCACTAAAAGTTGGTGCAGGTAAAGGAGCAGGAGAACTGGCTGAGGAAAGGGATTCGTAAATCTGGTGCTCTTTCTCTATCTGGTGTTTGTGGTTTTGGCTCACCAGAGAGAGTGTTAGTGGAAGAAGCATTGGTGCCAACTTGTCTGAGTTTGGTGTAAGAAAGAAAGGAATTTTTGTTGACTGTTTCTCACCAAATTGTTTCCAGACACTGTAAGTTTTTTACATACAAATTATTTTAAGTATATGTCTACAGGGAGAATCTTCCCACTAGTATGGAGTCAGTCGGTTCCTTAAAAAAAACACACCTGAAGCTCCATATACCCAAGAGCACCATTCTTTGAAAAGCCAGTGTATTAATTTCTGTAATTCAAGGGAGGCTTGTACTCTGTAAGTGGTTTTGAAATGGCAAAATTCTACATTAAAAAAAAAATCTGACTTTGTCAAAAAGCAAGGCGCAGACAGCTGCAGAAAGACTTGTTTCCATCAATTAAAAACAAAACAAAACAAAAGGACAGAAAGAAAAAGGATAGGCCATGTTTCCTAGCAATAAGATTGTCAGAAATCCTTTGTTTGTTTTCTGACTTGCACCTGCTAACTGAGGCACAGAAGTTTCACTTTTTATCATGTAAGAGATGCGAGGTTTTGAAAGATGATGTAAAATTGTGTTTAACTGTTGGAAGAGAAAAGCTTGTCTGATCTATTATATGGATTGTGTTTTGGCAGCTTCTCAAGTCAGCGTAAACAACAGTGTAAATAGATGCTAACCATCACATCTCAAGTTTTATAATTATGTATATATGAAATCATGACACAGTGTCTAATAATGTGCTGCTTGCCTCATGAACGTGTTTGAAAATATTGCTTTCTCAGAATTCACAGTGTGAGTTTTGTCTGAACTTGTAAGAAGCTGCATTGTTTTGGGCCACGCCAGTTTCAAAGCTGCACTAAAATGCATAATATTTTGTTGCCTCCCCAGATGCAGTTGATTTTGATCTGCTGTTTCACTGTTGATGTTGTTGAGGATCACTGAAGGTATTGCAGCTGAAAAACACTAGCTCAAGTATTAAGTTAGTGTTACATAAAATGTGTAATCTTAAAGGAAGGGAAACGGGGAAGAAGCCTCTCATACTGTGAAATACTGAATTTACTGACTTTTGAAATTCTTCTGTAGTGAACTAGGAAGTAGGAGCTTAGGAATATTTCCTGGTTGTTCTGCAGAATTGCAGCTTGGTTCTTGGGTTGAGTGGAAAGGACTTGCTTTGCTGACCAACAGCTGAGTTTCAGAGCTCTTAACAACACAGTGACTGTTGGAGATGCTGTAATTAAGGAACCGCCTCTGTTCCTGATGCACATCTCAACACAGTATAAATAGAGCTCCAGATGGCACCTTACAGATGTCAGGGATTGACAGCCTTTCTTTAAGACTACAGTGTGGCGTGAACATGAGGTTTATAGGCTTTGATATAAGGTGATAATGAGAGATAGGATCTCCACCTGCAGTAACATATACCTTGGTGATTAGATATGTGGTCTTTTGGCTAAATTTATTTTGGAGGAGTGGGAGATGAAATTATTCTTTGCAGTTGGGTCATGAGGAGCTCTACTATTTGTTCATCATATAGCTTAGGAGGGGGTTTTTTGTTTTGTTTATTTTTTTGTTTGTTTTCCTTTAAAGTTTTTTAAATGCCTTTTAAAGCATATTTCATTTCAACAGTTGGTTATCCAGAAAAAGGTGTGCATTTGCATTGTATTTTAGAAACAGCCATTTCTGTTGCATAAAGCATTACTAAAGAATGTTGTCCTCACAGTGAGATCATTCTTTCTATTCTTCTGGTGGTGGTAGTAATAATCTTCTGCAAAATTAAGATATTTCTGGTTAGATGCACTGTTGCATCTAACTATGCTAAGAAAGCGCCTTGAAGTATGCTTTTAGAGAGGATCTTACAACTAATGTGAAGAAAGGTGTTAGTTTCATTAAATTCAGCTTCAGTGTCTATTTTCATTTTCCTTTGATACTGGGATTTATGTGCTATAAAATACTCTGCTCGTGGGGCCTGCAAGTTGGAGCAAGAGAGCACCTGAAAGAAACCAAAGGAACTGGAGGTAAAAGACAAGGTTTTTTTTTTTAGAAGAAAAAAAAATGACTTGTAAGGAACATTTTGCACTGGTCTTTTACCTTTATCTATTATAGAGTTGCCTAAGTTGAAGTGAAACAGGAAATCCTGCTTTAAAAGGAGAGGAGAAAGAGTTGAAATTACAGCAGATGCAGTATCTAAAAGGCAAACTTTGAGATTTTTTTATATGCAAATGAAGTACAGTTTAATAACATGTTAATGTTCCCCGAAGTTGGCCTTTCATCTTCAGAGGTAATAAAAGTATATTCCCCTTGAGGGGAGATGTTATCCAGGAAGATTTTTAGTGAATAAGGAATAGCACTTGAGTCTGTTTAAGCGTGTGACAGACTTGTCAGCCTTTGCCTCAGATGAATTGCCCTTTTGACAGGCAGAAATTCTGCGGTGATGTCCTGTAAGACTCCTGACCCTTGTAATTGGGGATAGCACTTGTGAGTCATATTGGAGACACTCTGTTACCTGTAGTGTAGCCTCAGCTGGTCTGCAGTAAGAGAAACTTCTTTATTAGCAGGATAATGATGATGCTCATACAGAGCTGTGTGAATGTCTAATAGCAATGTGGAATTGCAGGCACTCGGTGAACACTGAGAATCTTACATTGATCTAGCAGTTCTGTCCGCTTTCAGATTTGAGCCCTTTCCTACATAAGGGAGAGTTTGGACCTCTTGGTTCTATCTGACCTGGGAGATGAAGTATTGATTAAGTATGACACTTGCTGTACAAGTGTTTAGCAGTACTTCCCTGAGAACAAAGAGCAAGGTACCTTATATTGCTGATGTGTTGCTGTTGTAGATGGAATTTTAAACCACTGAGTTTAAAGGAAAGCCATGACTTTGGCATTGTTCGGTTTAAATTCTATGGAGTTAAAGAAAAAATTATCAGTAATCTGTTTGGTTAAGTTTGGTTTGCAATCCAGTTTATAAAGGAGGTATGGGAAATGAGATGTCAAAAACATGTGCATTGACTTGAGTAAGATAACGTAGAGGAAATATAGTGCCTTGAAAGTGAAGTTGATTGATGTCCCTTTTGTCCCAAACAGCATAGATGTGGATTTCTAACTTTGTCCTACCCTGAATGCCATGTTTCAGTGTTTGAGTTTGTGGTGCTGAAAAGAATTGTACCATGAAACAAAGAAACAGTCAGCATTAGGTAATGAAATAGGGATTCTGCAATTAAGAGCAGAAATGGATGTAGCCATAGGATTATTTGTAGGGTTTTGTGAAACCTATGATGCCTGTGCTGTAATGACAAAAATGAAGGGTCTGTAAACAGACCTTCCTTTCCTTCTACAGATGCAACAATGAGCACATTCTGAACTAAATAAGATATATCTCAATACTTGTAAGCAACATGTGCTGAAAGTGTTGATCAACACAGCCTTAAAAGTAGTCGGTTGTTGAAGTTTATATTGTATAGGAAAAAAATTGCAGTAATTGTGTTGCGATATAAATACAATGTAGATCAATGAAATAAATGTCACAACCAGAGTAATGGATTCATTGTTGGTTTTGGTGTTTTGTTAGCTAATGTAACAAAATACACATATTCCCAATTAATTATGGAAGCTTTTTCTACTTTGTGACGTTTTACTTACATGTCGTCTCATTCTTTTTCTTATATATATATCTACTATATTCTGCCTGCTCTGGCAGCTGTTACAGAAATTTCAAATGTTCAGCTGTCTTTTAATGATGTTACTGATAGTTCATGGCAGTTCATTGTACAAACTTCCATAATTTGAAGATTCTGGTTTATATGGTAGTGTGGATCTGATGCTGCAAGCCACACAGTTTAAACAAATAATCTGGGTGGATTAGTCATTTGTGGTTTTGTCTGATTACGTATTTAGCAGCTCTGTCTTCAGTAACTGTCAAACTTTGTAATTGTTTAACCTCTATTAAAATGAATTAAAATAATTTCAGCACTGTAACACTAAACGACTTGACACTTGTAAGACTACGTAACAGTTTAATGCTTAAAAAAAAATTAAAAAATGCCTGATGTTCTGCTACTGTCCTGTTGTGGTAATACAAAAAGAAGAAGAATAAAATGTTTATGGATATACTGTGTTGAAGCTTGATGGTGTGACTTTCACTCCAAGCTTATTTTAAGAACTTATGTTACTCATGAATAATAGTATTCTGGAATATCAGGAACAAACTTAAAGGCCAATTTGTGATATGTAGCTGACCTTGCTTACTTGGCTGCAGTAACCTGACCTTTGAAGGAAAAGAAACTTAGGCAACTGTGATGAGTTTTCATGCAACCCTCCCCCCGCCCCATAACTAATCTTGGACTCTGTTCAGTCAGACAGATGTTGTCCAGAGATGCAAGACTAGGGAGAGCTCTCAAAATTCATTTTCTTCCAGTGTTGTGAAAACAGGCAGCTGGAAAGAGGCACTTGACATAGTTCCTGCTGAAGGAAGGGAGAGCTGCAGCCTGTCTTTGTTGGACATCAGTGAATCTGCAGGAGAGGCTGCTGTTAAAGGCACGTATTCTCTGAAACCTTTCTTTACACGATTCCGCACTTCCTGAAAGTGTTCACTGAAATTTGTGACAACCTTGGGAGTGAATTCTACGGTTTTGGTTTTGGGTTTTTTTAGTTTTTTTTGGATTGTTTTCATTTTGTTTTTAAGGAGTAATCAATACAAACATGTCCTGCCTGTGTTATTGTAATTCTTTCCCCACAAAATTGTGTGTTGAAATGTTGAGTGGAAGAAACAGCACTTGTTTTCCATCTCCTTAATGGTTGCAAAGGAATTACAAGACTAGAGATTACCGTGTTGTGATCCTAGTTTGTGGCATGTTTCAGTAGTTTCATGCGAATGTGCATTACTTTGATCTAAAGCAAGTATTCATAAATTCATTTTGCTCAAGTGCAACTGCTGACTGCTGATAGCTAAACTGGAGGAAGACACTTGAATTACTGTTTTTCTAATGGCAATACTTAAACACATTGCTTATTTTCCTTTTAATTGTACCTTTTCTTCTGACAAAATAATGTGTGTGCTTTGCATAGGAGTAAAGAAGGAGTGGACAGGAAGGAGGGCAATAATTTCTCTGTTCCATGCCTGTAAAATATTTTTTTTTCCTTTATCATAAGATTTTCAAATTTGAGATTAAGTGTTTTTTATTTAATGTTAGTAGCATGAGCTGTATAAAATGGTTTACACCTTCTAATGGTTTTCAGACTGCAGCAAGCCTATTTTTAGTAATGGATTATCACCCTTTATAGTGCCTGATCTTCTCAGAAAGCTTGGTAGGGCATTGACATGATAGAAATAATGTTTGCAGTTTGATTGTGTACTTGTTTTACTGCCCTGAGCCCACCTTCTCATCAACATATTCCTTGCCAAGGGCTCCTTCTCCTTTGGCACTACTAAAGTGAAAACAGTTAAAAAGAACTAGGGTAGCCTGAAAAGATCACCTTTACTGATCTGACTCATTTTGATTGTTATAGTTTCCATTGTAGTTTAAAAAGCAGTTCTGAGAGAGGAAGCCCCTGGCAAAGATGGCAGTGACAAGCAGCTGGGAATGACAACATCTTCACCTTATTAGGGGGAAAAAAAATACATCTAACACATTTTGAAAGTAGGTTAGTGGCTTAGCATAAAGGTTACCTTGTTTCAGGTAGGGAAGGTGATTCTCATTTCTGAAGGAGCCTGTTGGAGACAGCTGCAGGATAAGTGTTCATTCAGCAGCAGTAGCACGTATACCTTTTGATGATGTATTTTCCTACATAAATTGCATTGTGTTATGACTTTCTCTATTGCTCTCAGCATCATCATATCAGCATTCTGCACCAGTTCTGAACAATAATGTCAGTTAATGGAAATGCAAGCAGTTCTTTTTAGTGAGCTAAGTTTCTCTCCTTTTAAATACTCAAAAGTATCATGAACAGTTACTTTAAACAAAACTCATGGGCAAAAGTATTCAGGTGTGTAGCAGTTCTGGGCAGACTTGTAACTGAATAGCATTCTTAATGAAAAAAGACAAACTACCGCATAATTATTTTTCTGGTATTAACATACACTGATTCTGGGTTAGATGCGATTATGACCATAAAATCTTGGTGTGTTAATAACACCTGTAATTGCATTCTGTATCTTTTCTTTGCAGAGCTTCCCTGGCTTTGAACAGCCATGCTACTCTGTTGCCAAAAATCGAGTAAAGCGAATGTGTGCGGTTACTCTCCTCTTGAATTTGAAGAAGGTGGTAACTTTGTATAGTGCCAGAAGGTAATTCTTTCTTTGCTTGAAGTTAAAAAGTTCGAGAGTGCTAATGTGCCGCAGATGCTTTCATAAATGTTTGTGGTCTTGATAATGTTTGCTCTATGTTTTAGTTAGGTTCAGCATTATGATATAGAGAGGTAAATGATTAAAATTGCACTTTTTATATGTGATGAACACATTCTCTCATTTCAACGTGGAAAGTAATGTTTATATGAAAACTGGGTACTATACTAGCCTTTTACTATGCTTAGATGGAAAAGAGGTTTCTTTTTCCTGTGTACTCTGTGATGCTTTCTTGAAACATTGTATTATTTAATGCTTGTTTCTAATTCTACTTGGATCACAGTCACAAATACACCCTTTGTGAAAAGAAGGTTGTGCACATGAGACTGATCAATTCTGAAACGTAGTGCAAAGAATTTAGTGATAAATAAGTAATTGTTAGTTTGTTCTTGGTGTTCAACAGTTTTTACCTAATGACTTGATTTATAGAGTATATTTTTCTTTTTCCAATACAAAATGGAGCTGGTGCCACTGAGTAAGTGCCAGGTGTAAGACCAACAAAACTGTATTCAGATCAAACTATTTAACTGGGACTTTTTATTTGATATGGGTCTGTTTATGAAGCCTTGTTGAGAAAATAGATGCTTTAACTAGTTTACGTATTGCAATTGATGCTTGAGAAGTGTATGGAAAGCCATTCTCTAGTAAGACGGCTCTTTTGGCTTTCTGAAATAATTATTCTGGTAAAACCTCTCTCCCCTCCTTATTTTCATGACATGTTTGCTGCTTTTCTCTATGGTCTGTCAATTTTTACTATGTGTAGGCTAAGAGATAAATGCAAATTCAGACTAATTTTAGAGTAATACAGTTAGCTGTGTAGACCTTGTATGTGTGTTCAGAGAAAGAGGGATAACTTATATTACCTGTGTAGTAATTTAATCCAAAAAGTCATTTTTATAATGATATAAAAATATTGCTTAGTGACTAAAACTTTTCTAAGTCAACTTTCTGTAACTCCTTCCACATAAAAAAAAATTCAGTTGTTAGTGACTACAGTGTTACTGTGCAGCAACTTTGTTAGTGTGGCAGAAATTACTCATAAACTTCCTACCTCCTATGGAGAAGAGAAAAAGGATCAGAAGTAAGGAGTATTTCAGTGATGAAATCTCAAATCTCAGTGTTTTATGAAGTAGGTCAAAGTTTTTTCATCTGTCACATACACTGGAAAAATGTGTGTACAGTTGCTCATCCAAGTTGTAGGGTACAGGATTGAAAATGAATCCTGTGTGCTGGACAGCCAGCCCCTTCGTGAATACTCCTTGTTTGCTATTAGTGACAAAGGATGCTGCTACAGATTTAGTTAATACTGATAACAGGGAAAAATATGTTTTAAAACTATTACTTACCGAGGAAAAATACAAAAAGGAAATCTGCCTTTTTTTTTTTTTTTTTTGCCAATGCTTCAGTATGTCTGAATGAA
This sequence comes from Sclerurus mexicanus, assembly GCA_013396755.1. Taxonomy (NCBI): domain Eukaryota; kingdom Metazoa; phylum Chordata; class Aves; order Passeriformes; family Furnariidae; genus Sclerurus; species Sclerurus mexicanus. Next base: position 284,479 of record VWZF01004180.1, read on the forward strand.
AAAAGTATGGATAGGGATATTAGCAAATGGATAGCCTTTGCAGTAGTAAGTTGAGGAACATAGCATAGATTATGTTGCTGTTTGTAAAAATCTAGAAAAGATGCCTGGAAACTTTATCTGAAGCTTTAACAATACATTTCATAATTCAGACGAGCCTGGTAGTGATCTGGGATGGTGGTCTCTGCAACTGGAAGTTTTACTTTCTTTTTTTTAAATTAATTTTTTTTTTATTCTTCTCATGTGTTCTCCTAACCATCTATGTATGCAAAAGCTTACTTTGTCCCTGTTTTTGGTCAGAGGAGCATCTTTGTCTTTAGTAATGCATAAATAACTGTGGAATGTGAGTGCTGATGTATTCACCCGCTATATATCTGAAAGCAGTTTTTCAAAAGCACATGCATGTCTTTTTCATAACTCATGAAACTAACAATTGACATTTTTGTTTCAGTTTCTAAATGATTTTATCAGTGGAAGTTATAAACTTCAGAGACCTAAAGAAATCATCATGAAGCTATATGTATTTTTGGTCAACACTGGAACTACCCTTACGTTTGATACTGAGCTTGCTGTACAAAAGTAAGAGAGTAAATTAATTGTATATTGCTTGGTTTTTTAAAATAAAAGACATATATAGTTGTTATATACTAAATTCTTGACACATGATACTAGGGTTTTTTTTAGTATATCAATATAGTTTTCTTCCAGGTTTTCATGTATTTGAGTGTATTTTGATTGTGGTTTTTCTTAATTTTTTTTTTGTGATTAGCGTTTTCAATGTCTTACCAGGCAATTGTGTGTGTTTGAGATCCCCTGAAAGAGGAGAGAGATTATTTACTTTCTGGGGTAGTGACAGAGGCTGACCTACTCTTAGCTGAGTCTGGTGGCATGAGTCTGGTGGCATATTTGGTGCTTTTTAAGAAAACCTGTCAGAATGACTTCTGCTCTTTTGTGCCCTTTTATTGAATGGTATTTTTATTTAGGATTCCTCTGTAAGAATTTTGTTTTTCATTGACTGGCATTGTAGAAGTTCTGGAGGTTGTTCTTTCTCTCTTGTCAGTATGCTTGTCCTGAAGAAAATGTCTGCTCTTTCATGTTTTTAGATAGGATGCTAAAGAATTGGCATGAAGGGCTTTGTCTCCTTTTCAGGATGGGTAAAAGTGAGTTCTGTCCTATGTTGTAAGGCTCCAAAATGTTTTACATCATTTTATATGTAAAACTTGAACCTCTGAATGCCTAGCTGCCTGAAGCATGGTTGGTGTTAGAGGATCACAGTTAAGTCCCAATAACTCTCCCGTTTGTATTTTTTTCCACTGCATATTAATAACATTTTTCAACTGTGTCCTTCTAGAGAGGTCTTTATTGTATTATTTTTCGTTGTTCTCATGTGCAAGACACATTCTTGGTAGCAAGAGCCAAGCTTACCTTCTGTCTTCATGCTCTCTCAGTGATGAATGAGTTATGAATGGTGCTTGAAAGCCTTCTACTGTGGATTTTGTACTCAAATCTTACTGCTGAAATCCTATTTGTAATTTTCATGACTCAACAAGTGAATTTTGATTTTGAAACTTGTTTGTGGTGGAAAGGTCCTGAGACTGTCTCTGCTGATCATTTTTGCATGTTCTTCTCTAAAGCCTGTTGACACTTGATATTATGAGCATGAAATAGTGTTTTCAGCCATTCTGATTCTACTGGGTCATTTGCAGCTATGCCCATACCCCAGATAGCGTCTGGTACATTTAGACATTACGTTTCTAGGTACAGCGTCTGAACTGTCATTCCAGGCTCCTCATAATCTAGTAGGGGCTTTTTGCTCAGTTGGGTAGCTTTTTGAGAAAGAAGCTTTTCAACAACTGAACTATACAAAATCAAAGACTATTCTGTTGGAAGTGTTTAAATTCTTATTCTATATATTTATATGTATAGACTTGGACTTTTTAGGGAGACTAACTTCCTTGGGTTCTTTGCCTGTCTCCTTGTACATGGACAGGCCAAGCTATTTTCGTAAAGACCATGGAGATGATAGGTGAGTTGTTACTGTAACACAGCTAGTGAGTACAAGCTTGTGTTCATGAGAGGTTTGTAATGAATTTACAATGTCATATTGAATCACGGTTACTTAAGATAACTGGTCTTTATCATCTTTATTTTTCAAGTACCATATAGCCAGTAGCATTGTTATGTTTCCTGACAGTTATATCAAAACCATTGATGCTTATATTGATTGTTCACTTCGTACTCTGAAGCTTTTTGGTACCTTTGGACAGGTACTACCACAGTGTATTATAGTTTAGGTCAGTAACTGTATCAGATTAGTAAATTTTTGTTTATTTTGCTATTTGCTTGTGTTTTAAAGAAAGTTTAGAACTGTCTAAAATAAACAATAGTGTCATCACCTACAAAGGTACCACGCTGGTGAATTTAAAACAGGAATGATTTATTGATACACTTTCTACATTAAAACTGTCTGTGGTGTTTAGAAGAATTTTTTGCATATATATGGATTGTTAAATTTCCTGTTTTTGTTAAGTGCAATTAATGCACTTCATGTACAGTAAATCAATTAGAGTTTATTAAATGAAATTGTGCCTACATTATGCATAATGAATTCTTAATATTCTTCTAAGGTTTTAGCAAGTCAGGTCTTTGTTCCTGAAGTCTATATTAAAAGAATATAATATGACTTTTACAATTATTATTCTAAGTGCTTGATACTATTTAATCCAGAATTTCAGCATGCTAACAGATCTTGGAAAAACATTACTAATGACTCATCAGTAATGCAGAGGCTGTCTTCTTTTAGCCGATAGCTTATTAACTGGATATCCAGAGTGCAACACATTACATCACTTAAAAAACTTAGAAATATGTCATTGTGCGACCCATTAAAACCCATTAAAAATCTTCTGCTTTGGCACAGACAAGTCACCTGTGCCCCTTACAAGAGTATGTAAAATTGGAGACGCCAATATGGTGATAATGTCATCTTTTCCCATTTTTTTCCAGTGTGGCTGATCTGAAACATGCAATTCAAGCAAAGTATAAGATTGCCATTCAGCACCAAGTGCTGGTTGTCAATGGAGGAGAGTGTATGGCACCAGACAGAAGAGTGTGTAGTTACAGTGCTGGAACAGTAAGTACATACTGCATTCTTAGTCTAGACCGTCATTTATAGGAGAAGAAAAAGATGTTTTACAAAGGAATTTTTAAGTGTTTTTCCCAAATGCGCTGTTTCTTTGATTTGAGAAACAGGTGCTTATGTATTCGGTTTATACATGTAGATTTTTAACTTTTTTCTAAGATGTGTTACTCACACAATGTAATAATTGGTGATTAAACAGTATGCTGCCTTTACTCAGTGTTTGGTTTCATTTTCTTCTTGAGCATAGGACACCAACCCAATTTTTTTATTCAACAAAGAAATGATCTTGTGTGAACGTCCACCAGCTATCCCCAAAACCACGTTTTCAGCAGAGAATGAGATGGAACTGAAAGTAGAAGAATCTCTTATGATGCCTGCAGTGTTTCATACAGTAGCATCGCGAACACAACTTGCTGTGGTAAGTAGATTCTTACTGCATTTGCACACCAAAGGAAAATATGTCAGATGGGAAGCTTGGTGTAAAATATGAAACAGTTTGTTCAAAAGGCAGTAAGGATGGCCTATTAGTGATGACATAATCTTCAGAGCCTTTGTCTTGAAGTTTCAAGGTAAGCATTGAAATGTGCTTGCTTCTTCAGCATGTTCAGAGCTTCTTTCAAAAGTCTGATGTAAGATACCTTTATGAATGTGTATGCTTACAGTATTTGCAAAATAAAAGTGATCTGGTTGCTTTGCACGCACGCCTTAATGCACTGCCTTGTTTTCAGTGTCCTCAGTCTGCCTCAGAAAACAGAAAAGTAACTTTGGAAATATTGTGAACTCAAGTAGAAAATTAGTAGTATAGTTTTTAAAAGCACTTTTCCAAGCTTCTGTTTCATCTTACATGTCTAAACAACTGGTGAGGAACGAATAAAACTCAGCTGCTTTTTCCTAAAATTCAGGTTTCTTATTCTTGGGTACTGGCTTTGGCAGTATTGGCATATTGCATATATTTGCTTGAAAACTGATCAGAAGTCCAATTTGATTACTTCTGTGTTACTTTAATACAGAGAACTCCTTCCCTGTGACATGATCAGTAAGATACTGAGTGTGCATGCAGCAGGAACAGCTGTGTGTTCAAGAAACTGTCACAATGTCTTCAGTAGCTGGGCTGATTGTGTTTCTTCATGTTAGGAAGTGTTCTCTTTGTCTTATGAAATTTTATGTTTAAATGCATTAAATGTTTTTCGTATTTCTATAGATTATTTAAGCTTCCAACATCTAGGAGTGTGAGAATGGTTATATATAGCAATTGGGATGAAATTAATAGTAACATATGTTTTGTCTTGGTAATAAAATTTCTTAGTTTCAATGACAACTTTAATGCAGTCCAAAAGAGTATTTAGCACTTGAAGTGGCTGGGTTTTATTATTGTACAGCTGAATTCAGAGAAAAGTGTTAAGTCTTGCATATAGTACAGGGATTTTGTTTTCTCCCTTGGCATCTTGGCCTGTCAGGAAAGGAAGTGTTCACCTGAATAATCTTGTCTGTTTTAAGCTAAGGGTTGAGTCCAGTATTCCATTTCTCTTTCTCACAGCTGTTGACAGTTATTGCTGACTTTGTAAATTGGACCTTGATTACTGGATATCTGTGAATCATATGACTGTTGTACAGAGAAGAGTGGATATCAATGTGAACTTAGCTAAGGAGTGGGAGGTTCTCAGTTGTGCTCCTTGAAGAGTGTGAGGATTCTGGTTTTTAGCAGGTGAAACTGAAAGTGCTTTAAAACCTTTTTTTTTTTGAGGTGCTCAGAGGAGGTTATAAAAGTAAGCAAGACTGATAACCCCTAAATACTTAACACTGATTTGATATGGAAGGGGAGCTGCAGTAATTACTATGGTCTTCGTGTTTGTGTTTTAGGGTAATCAAAGTGAAAGGTGATGGTACACAGTCTCACATTTCTCACTGTTTTATCTTCTTTCTTCATCCCATCCCCTATTTTCTGGTCTTAAGGATTCTTAATTTTGCTTTCAGTTTGGTAAAGTTACTGTACAGTGATGGAGCATATTTAATTCCTCTGGAGTAAGCTTTTTTTTATTCCAGGGGTTTTATTCCTACTTAGACTCGAATTCTTGGTGATGCCTAATCTTCCCCCTTGATTCTGAAGGTTGCATTAATATGCAGAGCACACAAGTTTATTGCAGTGTTTGTGCTTCTAAATCTGTTATTTAGATCTTTATTGGCTCATTTTAGTGGCAGGTCTATAATACTATAGTATTAAGCTACAAACTGGAAAGTTTTTCTAGAGAAAGTGATATTGAGTTGATTTGCAAGAAGAAAATAAATCTTTCTATGCTTGATGGCATCTATTAGTATTATTGCAGAATGGGGTGTGGGGGAGGAACTGAGTATTTAAAGGTCTTTAAACCTGTATCTAAGTAGAATGGAGGTTTTATTTTTAGCCTGCAGATTTACCGTATGGAAGATTATTTGTTCTTCCCCACTTGTAAAAGGGCTACAGTGATAGCAGATTTCTTTTTTTTTTTGTGGAAAAATTTGGAAATTTATATAAAGATTAAGTAGGTAGTAATATTCATAAATCTGATACACCTTTACACCCACAGTTAATTTTATGCAAAATGTTAAATCTTATAAAGCCATAGGCTGTGTATTAGTCTGTGAAAATGAATTGGGTACTTCTCTGGGGTGTCAGAGGAGTGTCAAAACTGCCATGTGTGGTAGAAGATTAGTATATAGATTAGTAAATAGTCTTGTGATTTTCAGATGTACCAAGGTGTGAAAACTGTATAAAGAAGTATTGCAGTATTGTACTAAAGTAGTTTTTCATGATGCCTGCTTGAAGCATATTGAGCAGTAATTCATAAGAAACTGAAGGAGGACTGGGGCTGTGGTTAGAACATTAATCTTCTTCAAGATTCACCATAAGCCTCTTGCTTGGGATGAAGAAGGAACATGGGATATTAATCCTTCTCAAAGTCAGTTAAGATCTGAGGAGAGCTAGAAAGGCTCTGAACCTCTGTAGTTTTGTGATTGATGCATTGAAAGCCACCCTGAGAGTACTGTATGGGAGACTTTCTACAAAACAGACATGAAAAATCTACTATATAATAGCCTAAGCTTTGTATCTTTATTTTAGAGAAACAGTAACCTGCTGTACCAGAAAAGCAGAATGGCAGTACTTGATGTTGGAGGGTTTGTTGCCCATTGTAATTATTTAGGACATTTTAGTTAATTAAATTTGATTAATCATTACTACTAATACAGGTACTAATACATTATGATACTGTTTGAGAGTAGGAAAATAAAAGTTATCTAAATTACTGCTAATGATGAAGTCCTACATATTCTTGTCAACAACAAGAAGCAGTGATGTGTAACTGTAGGGGAGAATATTTGATAGCTACTTGTTTCTACTTAATCTGGTACCTGTTCTGCCCAGAGGATATATGATATAATTTTTTAAAATCAGACATGATACAAAATTGTAAATAGCATATGAAATAGTAAAAATTGCTTATAAAGATGGCTGTTAACATACTGTGCAAGAGTTCTTGGTTATGTCAGTACTTCATGTTCTATGTCTACTTTAGTAATACACAAACTCATTGTGTGAAAGATTATGAATATTTCAGGAGGTGAAGGCTTTTATTTCTTATCCCTTTCCCCCCCTCATTTTAAGCCTGCCTGAAAACTATTTAATTTAATTAATTTAATTAATTTTTTATGTAACTTTAATTTTTTATGTAACTTGAACTGTTACACTACATGACATCTATGCTGTACAACTGAAGTCATTGCGTTCAGTCAACTGAAGGTCATTGCGTTTTTTGGTTTGTTTTGTTGGGTTCTTTTAACCATATTTTAAACCTTCTTTGTACAATGGAGAAAAATAGAAATTTTTGGTTCACTTTTTCTGATCCCTACATTGGTATATGGCCTTTATTTTTTTTCTCTCACAATAAATGTAGCTCTAGACTATCCTTTGATAAGTATTTTTGTTAGTCCGTACCTTTATGGCTGCTCCATCATTTTTTCTATGTCCAAAACTGACCATTATTGACTTAAATGCTGTAAGCAAAAGCATGATTTTTTTAACATAATGTCTATCGTTACTGTTCACCTATAACCTAAAGTCACCGTAGTTCACAGTGGAGGCCCTGGCATTCTTAACAGCCTTTTGTATACACATTTATAAAGTATATGGAAAAGCAACTATTTTCTACCCTCCAACTGAAACTAATTTTATTAAATTACATGTAGCCTTTTCTAGATTTCATAGCTCCTAACCAAAAATCATTCCTGATGCTGTTTGTCATATCAAGATACATCAATTTCCTTTTTTTTTTTCATGTTTTTGGCATCTGTTACAGATTTTATTAAGTACCTGTTCACTACCTATGATCCCATTATGTAGAATTCACAGTATAAAGATTAGGTAGCTTTAAAGTAGCTAAATCTCTTATCCAAACTTGTTCCTTTACCTTTTAAACTGAAAATCATGATGTAGGTTTTGTCCTATGTGATGTAATGTCTTTGTTAAAAAAAAAAATCTCAGTTAAAGCAACTTTCTAAGCCTATTTTCATTTCATTCTGGTTTCTCTTGGGCTAAAAACTTACCTTTGAGATATCTGTGTCTACAGGGTTCCAGCTTGCATTTTTACAACTAGCCTGGTTTCCCATCTCTCTTCCAGTACAGCAGTTCTGGCCTTGAGCTGCAGTACATGGACAATGAGGTGCACGCAGTGTTTGCAGAAAGTTTCATACACACTAGCTTGGGCGAAGACAAACTGTTCTCTACACAGCATGTTTTGCAATAAGCTGTGTTGTGTCAATCTTGTCTAATCTTGTGGTCTTTTAACACTGCTGCTTAAAATAATCTCTGGTATCTTAGCCTATAAGAGAGAATTATTTATTTTTCTTTTTTTTTCAGTGATCTAATTGAAGTTCTCTTGTTATTTGTTCCAGAAGTATTTTGAAAACTTGGACTTTTTGTTAGTGGATATGTTTCACATTTCATGTGATGCTATTGCTGTCATGATTACTGTCAATTCCTGTCAGTTTTGAGAAGTGGAAATGAGGATGAGAAACTGTGTGGTCATTTTATTTGGTTGTCTAAAACCACGGCTGTGGTCAGAGTACCTATATAATTCTTGGTTTAGTTTCAAACACATAATATTTAAGCCAAGAAGTGTAGTCACGCTTCCAAAAAGCTATGTATCTACTATTTAAAGAAACACTCTTTCTCTTCTTCTGTAAAGTGGCCTTGAGACTCTCTGGAAAAGTGTTACTTTACAATATTAGTGTTTTTTAAGGTGGTGTAGTGTTTTTAACAATTACTTGGCCAAAATAATTTTTTTTGGCTAAATTACTTGTCTAATAGACGCAGTTCTAAGTCCCCCAGAGAAGTCAAGATGTCTTTGTAATTTGTTTTAGCGATCAATCTCAATCTTTTAAAGCAATTGAGAAGAATGAGTAAAAATGGAATAGGTTTCAGTTTATCCTAAGATATAGTAAAAGATGCAGTCTAAGGTAGATCTTTCTAAATGCTGTTCTAGCGTTTGTTTTGGTTGACCTTTGTAACAAGAACTTTAGATGAAGTTTTTAAAAAGTTCACCAGAAGAAAAAGAGTTGGGTGGCTTGGAATCAAGCTAGTCGAAGTTAACACTTACCTTGTACTGTGTTTTGTTTCCCTGACTGGAGGTTTATGTCAGCTTCTTAGTATGTTTTTGGAGTAGTAGATTCCATCATTTGACTTCTCCGAACCTTCTTATAATGTCAGAGCAAAGAACTAGTGAAAACATACTGAAAAAAGAGTCATTAAGCTGTGACTTACAGAATGACTTTTTCTGTATTATGGTGGTGAAATAAGTACCTTCCAAGTATGAAATAACTCATGAGCAATGTGGACAAATGTCCAAAGGATGTGGTCACCCTAAATGACGAATGTTAAAGGAGAATGGAATAATCAGCTCTGTTTTGAAAGGAAACAAATCACCACAAAATATCAATCTCCCTCACAGTGAAGTTAACTGTTCCAGTTACGGGTTTTAAAAGCTGAAATTGTGAAGTGGTTGATCTAATAGCTTTACTGATGTTTTAGTTGGAGGTTTATGCATTAGGGTTAGCGGTCTTGGTCACTCATTTTGGTAAACAAGGTAACAGTTTCCTGTTGCCAGTGCATTTATCTGCTGTTACAGTGTATGGGTCTGTAGAATTGTGCTTTCAAGGATCTTTTCTATTGGTCTGAGGCTGATTTTTAGGGTGACTGAAACCTGTAAGGAGTCCTTTTTACAGGGTTTCAGACACATGGCAATAGAGGACTTTGATGACTTGTTTCCTTTTACCACAGGGTTGTAGAGAATGGAAAGAACCCTGCATTTCCTGAGAATTTTTGTTCTTTAGAGGTAAGTCCAAAGATCACTTAAGACAAACAGACCTTGGTCAGATTTTGTTCATTCAGATGAGCAGAATTATGACAGTAGGATGCAAAAGCAATCTTGAAATTGATGTTAAACACTTTATTCAAATAATTTCTGCTTTAGATAAAGCATTTTGTTGTTACTTCTACTGATTTTTGATTGAAACACAGAAAACAGAATTAATGATGATCAGAAAAATCATGTAAATTTAAGTTGTGAATATCAAAGGAAATAATTCAACACCCAGCCAAAGATAAAGAGCTTTCTGGTTGCCCTGTGAATTTCTTGAAAAATTAGGTAGAGATGTCGTCTCTATTTACTCTTCAACATAACAGCAAGAGGAGATTAGCCTGCGTTTGTCTGCTCTTGTACTGGTGGTAGTTCTTGAGGTCCATGTTCCAGTGGTGTGATGAGGCTGTCAGTGTTCTAGGTATGCTGCTGTAGCCAAGTAGGGTGAATGTAGCCCTACAAGGCAACTGAAGGTTTGTGCTCTGTGAACCCTTGGGTGTCTGCCAATAACACTTGAGTGCGCCTGTGAACGATCAATGACAAAAGCAAGCCTGTTGTTAGACAGGCTTCTTTTTCTGGAGCTAACAACCTCACTGAGAAGTGTTAAAACATATGTTAGATTGCAGGCCTTTATTTCTAAGTTTGACATAATTCAGTTTTTTTACTTTATTCCTTTAGCAGAGAGCTGCTTAATTATTTTCTTCATGCAACCATACCAGTTATTCAAAATAAATTGGTCTTGATCCTCCACAGAAATGGAGATGGTAGGAAGAACAAGCCAAATCACTTGAAGCTTTATTTCAGAAGTGATGAAAGGACAAGAAAGTTACATTTGCGTAGCTTTTAATTTCCTAACTACGTTTAAGTTACATATATACTCCAAAGGAAGCAAAAAACTTTCCTGCTTTATCTTCTTGCTGCACACTGTCACGTTTTGAAAGCAGGATTGACTAAAACAAAACAAATAAAATAATGGTTTTACATAGTGTTCTTATTGCCTGCATTGGTATCTGCTTAGTATAGTGGAAGACTGAAGCAGTTCTGGCCTGTGGTCAAATAGTTACTCCATGCTTAACTTCAAACAACAGGTTTGAACTTCATCTGCCTGCAACCTCCTGAATGCAGAGTAGTATTCTTTACTGTTTGAATGTAATGAGCATATTTCATGATATTGCCTAAGTAACCAGCATCAAAAGCAGAACTGTTTTTTATGTCTACTCCTAATTGCATTCAGGTTTTGTCCGTGAAGACATAATTCTACTGCTTGCCTCCCACCACCTAGAGAGAATTTCTTTGGCACTTGGAATGCACATGTGAAAATAACTTTGGGAGGATTATAATATGGAATGCAGTTGCAATACATTGCATATGTACCCTGAAACATGTATCTGTTTAGTTGTACAATCTGACTTGTAGTCTATTAGCTTACAGGTAACTTTGAAAACTTGTTATTTGAAAGAAACTTAGGTATTTTTTCAGGGTAATGAATTTTGATGTCAGTGTTAGTTCAGAAAAAAATCTTTGAGGGACATATCATGTTTCAATACTTATGATTGAAGCGATTTATGAGCAATATATATGATTGCTTTCATAAGGGGATTTCTTGTTTTAATATCCACATCTCCTGTGTATACATTAAGAAGCTGCAGCTCAGCTGAAATGAATATCTGGTTAAATACTTAGATGGCATTGGGATTTTTTTATATAATAGTTCCTTTGGACATGTCTCTGTTATGTGACAGTTTATGACAGTTAATAGAATTAGAATGTCCCTCTGTTAGGAGGTTTCTGAAAAATTAGCAAATATTAATTTGCTGCTCTGGGAAATGCTGTTTGCTCACACTTTCCTTGCAGCCAGCCTGCTGGGGCACAAGATTCTGGTTTGGTTAAGCTGCCACAGGCTAGACTCCGAGATACAGAGTGTCAGCGCTGGTCATCAATTGTGTAACAAACGATCTCAATTGTGAGGATTTTTTTTTTTTCTACTAAAATGTAGTGACTTGTGATTTCTGTTTTGTGTTTTGCTGAGGAAACAACCTTGTTAAAACTAAAATCTTAAATTGACAGCACTTAGGTTTTCACAGGAATATCAAAAATGGTGTAGAATAAAGCTTCAAAGGATAATGCTGACTTGTAACTTCTGACTTCTGTTGTGAACACAATAAGTAGGTCTCCCTGAAAAGGCAAACATTGCCCACTAGTTAAGAGTATGTTGCAGGGTTGAAAGTTTGGTCATATGAAGCCTAGTGTTTACTTGAATGTGTTAAATATCTGAGCTGTGCCATGCTAAGTGTCTTTGTCCAAAGGAAAATAGAACTAACGAAAGCCTGGTCTACTCAGGGCTTTTAAAGAAATATTTGAGTTCAGTCTTTATTTTGCCTGGTTAAACTGTGATAGTCACTTGAAGGAACTGCATAAAAAGACTTTATGATCAGTTTTGATTTTGTAGGTAGCTTATGTTGTTTTAGTCTTCAGAGTAACATGTGGTTCTGTATACGTCCTCACTTCTGGCACTATTGGTGGCAGTTTGGAGGAGAATTCTCTTTGAGAAGAGAATAGTGTTTATGAATTGAAAGTAAAATGCTTGTATACATGTCCAGGACATAAGAATGCAGCAGAGACATTCATTTACCTTTTCAGCTTCATATTTCTGGTATATTTTTCAATATGCCTTAGGAGTAAAACAGCCTGTTCTTTTGATTCTTAATGTGATCATTGAGGAAGCAGTAATTCTGCTTTTTTTTTTATATGCTGTGTGTACAAAGTGAATTAAGAAAATAAAAAATTGTTCAAGTTGTCAATATTGCTTTAGTTAGTTTATGTGCATATAAATTGTATGGACAAGCTGGGGATAGTCTGAAGAAAATGACTTTCAGATTTCAGCATTGTCTGGATACTGTTCCAGTTGTGTCATTGGTTGATTTTTGACTTAGGAAGTAAGAGTTTGTGCAGCAATTAAAATAACTGTTCTTTTCAAACTGGAAATCCTTGTTCTTGCATGTACAGGAAGTGACCAAAGTTCAGAACACAGTAAGACAAATACCATCTTTACTACAAAGTGATAGGAATTTTTAATATCTTTTTATTGGAGTCGCATATATAAGTATTTTGTATATTCAGTGTTCATCTGCTGACAGTTTTGCTATCAGTGATTTGAAGGACAGTGGAATTTTGTCATGGTGCTTGAGACAAGGCTTGGACTTCTGAAAAAGAGTGTTCACAACATTCAGGTTTTGTCAGTATTCTGAAACGTTTGGATAACGTTTTCTTCAGTTTTGTGGTTTATTTTGGGAAGATAAATGTTGTTGGTCCCTAAATTTTTTTGGATATGCATGTGCACTGTTAACTATGTGTTCAGCAGCAAATGCATTCTGAAATATGTGGATGTGTTGGGTTTTTAACACTGCTTTCTCACTGTATTTTGTACTTGTTTCTCAGTGCATGGTTATCTCACATCTACAGTAGCACAGAAAAGTTGTGTTCAGTCCATTTAATAATGTGTGCAGTATGCAAAAAGTGGAAAGACTTTCTTATTGTAGGATAGGTAGATATTAAAACTTAAAATACAGGTATGCTCAGGAAAATACTTTTCATGTAGTATATTACTGATAAAGTTTTGAGCTGAAGGGTTTATTTTATGACTTGTGCATCACTTTCCTCTGTTTGGTGTTCTAGTAGGCCCTTTGAGGGGAACAGCCTGCTTTCTTAAATTGCTAAACTTAAAATAATCACTCTTCCTACTAGTTAAAACTTTGGAATTGATTACAATAGGCATTGGTGTTATTGCACTTTTAGTTAGATATGGTACTTGCCATATGTAGGTCTCTGTCTTAACTCTTCCCAGTGGAGTGGTAAATTCTCACCTTCTTTTGGCTGTAAAATGCCTCTGTGTCATCCAGTACTTTTAACAGAAAAACTTCCATGTTGGTTTGTAGATAAACAGGTTTCAGCATCATGTTTTAGAGTTTTGTGGACACTGCACTGCTGCTCGTCATGTTTATTGGTTTATTAATCAGTAAAAGACTTCAATTATTTGCCCTGCTGTTTCCTCATGCATCTCTTCTTGCCTCTGATGCACCTGTGTTTTTGGTGACTGATCCTGCAGTTCATTGTCTTGTTCTGAGCTTCTGCTTGGCCTGTAAAGAGCTTTCTTCTTACTGGACCTTGCTTCCAGCTCTTTCTGTCACATTATTAGTATAACTGTTATTACTCACGTGTGCACTGAATATTTTATATTAGCAGCATTTGAGTAATGTTATAAGGTGCTTTTGGAACTAAAATTTTCACCTACCCAAGATATTTCTTATTGAATAGTACATAGTTTTTTGCCATATAATTAATTATTTTATATTAGAATAAAGGAAGTTTTGTTCCTTTTGATGAAGTTTTAAGTTCTAGCTATCTGAATTTCACACTTTTTATGTTAGTATCTTCTCTTCAGTGGAATTACCACACTAACATGATTTGCACTTCGCTGATTTTTGATTTTTTTTTTCCAGGAAATGTATGAGGTTGCCAAGAAGCTTTGCTCCTTTTGTGAAGGTCTTGTACATGATGAACATCTTCAGCATCAAGGATGGGCTGCCATAATGGCCAACTTGGAAGATTGTACATACTCTTACCAAAAGCTGCTTTTCAAGTTTGAAAATGTGTATTCCAGCTATTTGCAGTCCATAGATGATATCAAGTTGAAACTTACACAGTAGGTTTGCCATTAAATTCAGTCTCAGTCTTCAGTGTTACTCTATTTTAAACACAGTTTTTGTATTGTGTGTCTAGTGCTAATTCTGATTAGCTGAGCATGTATTTGATTATGTGGCATGGATAGCATTCTTTCTCTTCTATGCTAATAATTTCTTTAACTGAAACTTTTCCTTGTATTCATCGTCAGAAAGAAACTTGAATTATATGGAAGATAAGCTCATTAATGAACAGCTGTTTAAGAGCTGGAGTCATGCCAAATGTGCACAAGAAATAGCTAGATAATAAATTTAGACTAACATTTTTAAAAGCCTGTTTACACTTTTGAATTATTATTTTTAATAGACTTGAGATGTTAAGAATTACAATTTGTGTTGAAAGTATGAAGTAATAACACAAACTTTGAGGGTATATGTATACCTTGGAGGGGGACATGTGCTTATGTGTCCGTATATTCATGTTCTGCAAACGCTGGATGTTACTTCAAGGAAAGTATTTTACATCTTTGTGGCCATTATAGTATTAGGGTATTTCTATGAGTGCTTTGCCCAATACAATGTAAGTAGATGTTGGGTACATAAAACTTATTTATGGTTTATTTTTTTATCTTTAAAAAAAATTTAGCTTCATAGGTTTTGCCAAATACACCGAAATTAATCAAACTCTGCAAAAGTAGTCAGAGGACACTCATATCTTTGATAATAACCATTCAAGCATGCAGATTGGAAGTTCAGGTTGTGTGTTTAAAATAAAAAAAAAAAAGCAAGTGGGTGTGTCTCAGTTTATCAAACTGTCCTTTTTTTCACTGCATTATAACCATAATTTTACATTCTGGTTTAGAAGACTTCAGATTCAGCAGTGAAAGAGAGCAAAACCAGTGACTTCTTTAGCTGTCCTACCATGTTGTTGATACTGAACACTGTATTTTGAAAGAGTAGTTCCAAAATAATTTTGAAATCTGCTTCAATTCTAAAATAAATAGTACTTTATATTGCAGGTGATTTGTAGCTAAGATTTCATGTCGCTTTGGCTTCTAGATATTGATGTTTTTTCTTTTCACTTTTTAAAAAAAGGTTGGGTTCTGCTGTTTCTATCATGGCCAAGATACCACTGCTGGAGTGCCTAACAAGACATAGTTACAGAGAGTGTTTAGGAAGACTGGATTCTTCAGCTGAGCATGGAGGGACAGAAAGTGAAGAAACTGAGGATGGGAAGTCTGCTGAATTGGTGCTTTATCCTGATACATCTAAAGTGAACAATAAATCAATGTTAGCATCATTTTGCAAGTCAGTTGAACATTCAGCTTTGGAAGGCACAGACCCTGAAAATGTAAAAGACGATAAGGAATCTGGTAAAAATGATACTGTCGAAGACAGTGAAACATCAGTAGAATTGAAAGATGATGAACAGCCTTCCTTCAATGTATCTTTGTTAGATTGGATAAATGTTCAAGATAGACCTAATGATGTTGAATCCCTGGTCAGAAAATGTTTTGATTCTATGAGCAGGGTAAGTTAATTTTTTTTTAAATCAAATTGCATTGCATTGAATGTTGCTGCTTATTTTCCATATGCAGGTGCTTTTTAAATGTCTCAACATTTTGTAACTTGTTTCTTATCAGATCTAGGGAGAGACAAGGGTGGGAAAATTGTTTTAGGGTTCAAGTGTTAAGAATTTGACTATTAGGGAGATGTATAATTTCACAGTGAGTACTTGTTACCTTGTTTGTTTCTCATATAGCCATTCCTGTTGGAAAGCCAATAGCTTCTTGTAACATTTAAACCAAGTGACTTCTTTCTTTGCCTTTTTCATAGAAATTACATTTATAATTAAAGTTTTTTCCTTGACCAAAGTTAATGTTCTTTGTGTTTAAAGTACTGAAGCCTTTATTAAAATATAGAACAAATTCATGGAGTTAATTATGATAGAATTATATACTATATCAGTGAATTCTTTATTAGCTGATACACATGTGCTCAGAAGAGCTCAATGAGACTGAGCAGTGTCAGTTTGTATTTCTGCTGTCGGTGGAATAAAACATTGCTCACTTTACTTTTAAAATTAATCAGTGAGCATTATAACCTTTTAAAATTCTTTTGCCTATAGTTTTCCTTCTCTCTTTTCTTTCACTGTAGCTGGTATTTCTTATATTGTCTAGCCTTGTTTGCGTAGGTATAATATCATATTATTACAACTCAATATACCTTCCACAAAGAAAACAATTTCTGTTTCCTTTGATGCTTTGTTTACTCTGTAAGGTGTGACTGGAAGACTGACTCAGAGATTTCTAAAACCTGTCTGTTGTAGGGAACATTATGATGTAGTCAGTTCTGCATTGATTTTTCAATTCTATCTTAAAAGTAATTGGAGAATTGGGCTTAATTAAGGGACGTTTAAGATTTTGAGCTGTCTAAATTTTAGTAGTGCAGAAAAGGCTAAGTAAAACATTGGACATTACAAGTTGGTTCTTTTTTTTTTTTTAGCAAAAACGATAATTGATTTTGTGTGTAAAAGCCTTCCTGTTTGCTGAAGTCTGAGACAGTTCTCTGTCCTGTTTGTTCAGTAATGCTACAAAGTACTTTCTGGTAATTTAGAGGAAGAGTAACAAAACCCACTAGTTAGTTGCGAGAGGATAAATTCAATTTCTACATAACATTAACAGGACACAAATGTAGTATCTTTTAAAAATCAGTATTTTAACAGACAGATATTAAACAGATAAAAATATTAAATTGCTTCCAAGTAAATTATAGCGATCCTAATGACACAAAAATGCAAAAAATACTTTAGTGAAATACTCTACCTTTTTTGATCAGCCTGTAGTCTTACCTGACATACATCACACATTTTAGAGAGGCTGTATTGTACTTGTCTTTTCTGTCCTTGTCTTAGCTAAGACTAGGCAGAAATCCTTTATTTCAACTATTGCAATTGTTTTGTAACTTGATTTTTTTTTTTAGGGGAAATATGTGGTTGAACCTGCAAAAATGAAGTTCCTTTTTGTATTCTTGGCATAAGCAGAATTAGGAGGTAGGGAAAATGCTTCAGTCAGAGTATTCTGGCCACCATGAGAACAACTGTGATTGATCAGTTCTGGTCCATTTTGATTCGCAAAAAATACCCCAAAGCTTTGAAGTAATGTGTTGCTGTTTTCCTCAGGAAGACATTAATTTACTCTGTTATGATAACAGCACAGACAAAGAATTGAATCTTTTCTTACCATTGATTTGGAATTAGTTGAAAACAGAAGTGACCTGCAGCTGAAAAGAAAAGAAACTACCAAACAAATATCTTGCAACTTAATTGTTTATTCAGTATTCATTTGAGATGACACTTTAACATGGCAAGCTGGAATAAAATGTCACTAATTTTTTTCAGATTGTTTTGCCTGCCTTCTCCCCGTGCCCTTTCCATCCTGGAAATATGAACCATACAAATGATTTGTGATTGCAATTCTCAGTGAAAAACTGAATTCAGGTTAAGATTTTCATGAAAGCGTAAAGCATCAGAGTAAGGGCTTTATACCTTTGGTGCTGCTAGTCTTGACATAACTCATGTGTTGCACAGAGTGCTGCTAGTTATCTTTTAGTTCTAGGCTCTTAACTGTTAAGTACTATTGTAGCCACTTAGATAAAAAGCTATGAAGAGAGCAATATTATCTACCAGTGAATGTAGAGCTGAATGCTGCAGATGCATTTAGGTCAAAGATGGGATGAAGAGAATGGATGGAGAAAATAAATTATAGAGTGAACATAGAGAATAGACATTTTGTGTAAAAAGAGATTAAAACTAGATTATGAAGGGGAAAAGAAAATAAAAAACCTCACTGTATCGTTCTTTAGTATTTTGTCCGTTAAGAAACTGTCCTGGATGCTGCAGTGAATTAATTCAGAATGTCACAGAGGAGTAATCCTGAATAGGGTGGCAATGAAGGTGGTCCTATAAAATCAGTCTGGTTTGTTATAAGAGACTACTTTTATTACTGGTTCTTGAAGGTGGACAACTCACTTGAGAAAGACCAAGATTCGTGAGATATCACATACTAAAAGTTAACCTTTGTTGTTTTCAGAGAATTTGGATGTATTTTGTCATATTAATAACATGCTAATTATTCATTCTGAGATGCTCTGGTCTAATTACTAGATTTTGATACTTTCCCCTGAAGTGTGTTGGTTGGTTGGGGAATTTTATGTTTGAAGAAAATGGAAGACCTATTCTTTGTAGTTGCTCCTTAATTTGTAATGCTTCTTCTCTTCAGATTCCTCTCTCTGTACCTTGACAGTTGTTTCCAGAGTGAAGAAGTGCTTTGTGTGAAAACTAATATGCATTTAAATAGTAAATTGAGGGGAAAACAGTGCTTTTATTTATGTTATTACTGAGTCATGTAAGTCCCTTCTTTTTTGAGTGTTAATTTATGTGCTAAGTGGCATAAACCCTGCACGTTGAGGAAAGAAGCCAGTGCTGTGACAGGTAGTATGACCTCATAAATAGCATTCTCTTCACAAGATTCTCATATAATAGATAGCATGCCATAACCATTTTGGATAAATTTGTGTGGATTTGTTCATCTTCTGCTAACACCTAATGACTGTAACTATGTTCGTAACTAATATATTCCAGGTTTAGGCTAAACTCTGTCCTTCGTAAGATGTTGCAATTACCTACACAGTGTTTGGAACTCTTAATTCACTACTCTTACAATGAAACTTGAAGAGTCATCCTTAATATCTGTGGATGTGGGTAGCCTCTTAATGTTTCAAGTACTTTTTTTTTTTCTGGATGATGGCCTGTGAAGAAATATGATGAAACAATTTTAAAATATGTTTCTGTTAGGAAAAGAAACTTAGGTAAAAGTATGACAAATATATATACATTATTCTTCTATGGTGTATTTTCACATTCATTTAGTGGGAGAAGATTGACAGTTCTTGCAGCTTTTTCTCATCACCCTCCCTTCTGCACTTTCCACTAAGCTAGATTCAGGATTTGTTTTGATTCTAAGCTGTATGGACTCTGTTCCAGGGCAGACTGTGTTCATTAGCTTTAAACTACCTCTTTCCCCTGCGCCTTGCTCTGTCCCCTTGACTACTGTCTGTTCCCCTTTTAAAGATCTTGATATCTATGATGGTCTGGTTGAAATACTTCAGAGACATTCATGCTGTGATACAGAATCCACAGACTCATTTCCTTAGAATTCTGAAGTAGATGACAGATGTAGTCACACATTAGATTAGGAAAAAAAAAAAGGAAAGAAAAATACTAAGGTTAAAAAAACTCATTTAACTAAATTGCATCATCTTTCAGTATGTCAGCTTCTAATAAACTCTTATTTTTTAGCTTGATCCAAGGATCATCCAACCATTTCTGGCAGAATGTCGCCAAACTATCGCCAAACTAGATAATCAGAACATGAAGGCTATTAAAGGTCTTGAGGATAGACTCTATGCATTGGACCAGATGATAGCAAGCTGCAGCAGACTGGTAAATGAACAAAAAGAACTTGCTCAGGTAATATGCATTTGTGTGTGCAACATTGGAAGATTGTAGATTTTTGATATGTATATGCTGTTAAAGTCACAGTAAGACAATTGCATGTCAATGCAGGATAGTTTTCGACACATCACACTGGAGTTGCTAAAAAAGATGCTATGTTCATAATAATTTGACATTTAAATATTGGCAGTTTTTGCATCCTGTGGTTATGTTTTCACATGGTTTAGAGCTAGAACTTGAGTTGGAGATATGGAATAAGAGTTAAGTAGATTAATTTTGAAGGGAAATACTGAGTCCTTGATAATTTGTAACTCAGTGATTCAGGGTCAGGGAAGAGATAGTGGGCTTAGTGGTTGATATCAGTCTTGTAGTGAGGAGAGAGTGGTGTGCCTTCACTAGGCTGTGTCATTTTAAGTGGTAAGTAATTTGATTAAAGACTATTCTACATGTAAAATACATAGCTCCTGTTTTTAAAGAACGCTACAATGTCATATGAAAGTTGCTTTATTAAGTACAGTTTCTGTGAAGAGCTTCAGTTAACTTGATAATTGAAGTTGTCCTTTAATGCTTTGTTTGCAGCTTAATGTCTATAAAAATACGTATGTAGCCATTACCTACTAATGTTCAGATTTTCACTATGACCTTAGAGCTGGGACTATGAAGAAAGGCATGAGTTTGTTTTTTCTGCTTCCACAGTAATAAATTGTCAGTAGGAATAAATGAATAATCTTACCTCCCTCTGTTGGGTAGAGTTGGAGAAGAGTGCTGGGCTGACAGACCCAGGCTTCCTACTGGATCTTTGGTCTAGTACGTAAAGGTGGGTGCTACCAGTACTCCTGGCAGCATTGTTTAAGAGCAGAGCCTGTCAGATAATTTCAATGAATATGTTTAGAGGCAAGTTTATGCTAAATCTCAGTCTTGCAGCGTTTATATTGTAGGGTAGTGCTAAATGCAAGGTAGTTTAGCATGGCGAAGCTAGTCTTCCATCCCTGTATTTGGTTGCCCCATGCTATGAGTGGTGACTTTAGCTGTTTTCCCTTTTGCTTGGATGAAAAGCCTACCTCAAGTCTGCCAGTCCTGATTTTGAGTGAGGTGCCTAACAGTCAGTTGGAAAGGGAAGCTAATTCGTCACCTTATGTAAATGCTATTGTAAACTTAGAACTTGTATCTTTTCAAGACTTGTCAGAGACTTTGACCTTTCAAATCTTCATCTTTACCTTTTCTGTTTTATAAATTGTCTATTCCTTTACTTATGATTAAAGGTTTTTTTAAGAAAAGTCAGCTAGAATGTGATGATGTGTTTGGGTTTTTTTGAGGTTTTTAGAAGCTTCAATTAATGAAATGTTCATGTTTGAACAAGTAATTAAGTGTACTGCCAGATGCTTTTATTCATTGATTTTTATATTTGAGCCTTAGTAAGTATTTTCCTACCAGCTCTAGCAGTTCTTTGGGGAAAAAAAAATTAGATGCTTTTAAGATACTGGAGGTGATATCATGTTACTCATTAAAATGGTAGCCTGCATGGAAATGAAAGAAGATTGGTGAAGTGCAAGGGCCAAATTATATTTAAAAATACAGATGAGGACTGTCTATTTAATTTAAAGACAGTGCTCACAATTTGTATGATAACTGTTAATATTTGGTGTTATATGAAAACACTCATACCGTTTTTCTTAACATCACACCTTCCAGCAATGGACTCTTCCTGTTCATAAAGAAATAATGTGAAGGTACTTTATAAAACAAAGAAAAGGAACTTCTCAATGGTAATCCCATTAGCAGTGATTTGGTTTGGAAGCCATAGACTTTTTTTCCCAGGCCAGAAAAGGCTCATGTTCTATCCAGAATCTGAGTTGACTTTCTACATGAACCTCAGTTTCATTATTAAAATTCAAACCAAACTTGTCCCATGGAACAAATTCATTTGCTGCTTGATGGCCTCATTGCATAGTTAATTTCCTTGTTCCTGAACCTGCTTTAAGAGTTTTTTTGCTTTCCATCAGGCTGTTCAATTAACTATCCATTAAGCAGCCAGTTCACTTATTAATCTCCAGCCCTTAACATTTAATATGGAAAGCTGCCTTGATAAATTTGAAAACTGTTTTACTCTGTGGATGCTGGGATTTGTAACATGAATGTATAGAGCTGTGGTCAGCAGGTGGTATTATGTAATAAAAAATTTGGAGGCTCTCTAATCTTTCAGTGTGATTCTGCCCAAGAGCTTATCTCTTCCAATATTTTGTTTGGTTTTTTTTTTTAAATTTCCCTATTAGTAGTGTAGCTTTTCAAAACATTTTATTGCATCCAAATACATTTCTATCGGTTAGGTTCACAGAAGTGTTACTCTTGTTAGCTCTGTTAAACAGTCAAACTGTTTGGCAGGTGATCCTGATTCTGGTTCTGTACTTCTATTTTCCTCTGCTTCTTGTTATATCAAAGAAAGCCTTAGATTTATATGTTTATAGTGTTTTAGGGTCTTCTTAGCTGCTTATTACACCACTGACTGCCTTCCCTGTTGATTGTGCACTTCAGTCTAAAATGTTTTTAAATATTCTGTGATTGTTGCTTCTTTGATTGGGAAATAGTCATCAGGAAACGTCTGTGAACTCATTCTCATTCCTATTTTTCAGGACTCTTCTTAGTTTGTCTATGAGCTACATGTCATGAATCCTTTGACCTGATCAGGGCTAGAAAGGCAAAAACTTGAGAGACCAGTTCATTATTTACATACTGGATTTCTCCACAATTTATTGGTGTTCCCCTCACCCTTTTACTTTGCTTTACTGCAATTTTTCTTAATTGGCCTTTTCAAGTATGCTGAGATTTTTCTCTCTGATTTGCGTATTAGGGTAATTTTAGTTCAGATTTTCCTTTAAAGGTGAGTACACAGATACAGAAATGGCAAAAAATACTCAATTTTATGGATAACCTTTTGTAACTGAAAGTAAAGCTGAAAAAGATTTTCTAGCTAACTGAATGCAGTTTTATGTAACATCAAGCTCTGTGCCATGTGATTCATTTGAAAAATTTACTGAGCTGCTATTTAAAAGCATTTATTTTCTTGATTTTTCTAACCTTGTTGCAAATGTTTGTCCTAATGTGTATAAACACCTGTTAATCTAAGACTTGGAAGCATTCTTGGCTAGTTCAAATCCATATCTCATGCCCATACTGCCTTTCATTTCGGTGCTTGCCAATTCCATAACAATTATTGCACTGTGTTTCTTCAACGTCCTTGACTAAACAACCCAACTTCTTTTGACGGGACTGTTGTCCTCTTCATCAATAACAGTTTTCCTCACCTTTTCTTGGTTCAGATAATGCAGACAGTTAAAATGTTTCCAGCCAGTATTTGTTTCTGGCCAGTATTTGTTTCCCAGAGGGTCTTTACTCATTCAGTACAGAAGTTGCTGAGAGTTCAGTAAATGGTTGATTCTTCAGTATTCTCTTCTTCTTTCTTTTCATTATGCTTAATATACTTGTTTGATACTTACTTTGATTTCTGTGCTGCTCTCATTAGGATATAAATATTTATTGCAGGCTTTGTAAGTGTGTTTTGTAGCATCTTATGACAAGATTTCTTTAGATTCAATATCAAATCCATTATCACTGGTTTCATTTTTCAGCTGTTTTGTATAACACTGTACGGTTTTCTGTTCTCATCAGCTTCAGAAAAAAACACTTAAAGAATTCAAAATTAGGCAATAGTTTTATTAAGAAAAAAGACTTAATAAACAAGTTTGTAGAACTGCAAATATAGTGACCACTGTGATGTTCAAGCAATGTGTCAGAGATATGATATGAATGTGGACAACAGCAAGGCTAAAACTGATGGTGTTGGTTGATACTTTCTTGCCTAAAGAACTGCACTGTTCCCAGGAATATTTCTATCTTGCCTGTTGAATGAGCTGAAGGATATAATGGTGTAGCACAGTAGTTACCGCAGCAACTGTTTCTTCTGTGTATATGTGCATGTGTTATCTCCCATAATCAGCCATCTAAGACATATTTATCAAAGGCAGACTATCTTTCCTGTTTTGCCCTCCACCTTTTTCACTGTGCCCAGCTCCTACATGTGAATAAGATGTCAAGCTGTCATATTGGCTCTCTAGAGGAATTAGTGTCATGTGAATTTCTTTATTCAAAAAATGTATATTCTTTAGCTCACAGTAGTATTGAACATGCTTTAAGTTGGTTTTAAATCTTTCATATGCTAGAAGTTAACAAGGTGGTTGTTTGCAGGAATTAGAATGATGGTTGATTCCCTCTATCCTAGTAATTATTCTTCTGCACCACTAACTTTTGTGATCTTTCACTGATGTTGGTTAGTTGTGTAAAGTTTTATTAAGGTTGTGTTGGTAACTGTTTGGGAGTGAAGTATTGGGTAAGATTGACTTGGACTGAATTATAGAATGGAAAGAAAGCAATTGTGAAACCTGATTTCACCATGTTTCTTTCTGTTTTATTCGTCAGCGGTTATAGTAAGTTTATTAAAATTCTTGCATTCCTAAAGAAGATATATAATTTCCATGCTTTTTGATTGTCACAAAACTCATGTAACAAGTGTCTCTTTCTTTAGGGATTTTTGGCTAATCAGAAGAGAGCTGAGAACTTGAAAGATCCTTCTGTGCTGCCTGATTTGTGTTTGAGTCATGCAAATCAGCTGATGATTATGTTAACTAATCACAGAAAACTGTTAGATATTAAACAAAAATGCACCACTGCCAAACAAGAGCTTGCAAACAATCTGCAAGTCAGACTGAAGTAAGTTACAACTTTTCAACTTTCTATTGTTTTCATTTGCAGCAAGACTGTTTAAGGAATATGTGTCTTAAGGAAATCATTGCTACAAGAAAATCAAGAATTCATGTCTTGTACTTTCTCTGCCAGTATGTGTCCTTAATTGCCTAATGTTGACTTGTTTGTATTTTTTGTTTCACTTTTACTTGACTTCTCTCAATAAAAGCAATTTTTTTTTTTTTTTAACTTGTGGGATATACCTCCACTGTCTGTAGGTTCTCTGGTGGCAAAATTGCTGTAATGTTTCTACTCAAGCACACCAGTTGATCACCTTTTCAGTAGTTATCCTCTGATTTAGTTATGTTGGTGGCTGTGCCTGAATTAATATATTGATTGTATCATTAATTGAAGATGCAGTTACAAAGTGCAAGAACTTGTATGTTACAGGCTCTTACTTATCGTATGTGAGTAGATCATGTGAACTTCCCAAACAGAGTTTTGTTCTTCTTTGACAATATTCCTACCCTTACTACCTCTTTCTAATGCATTGCAGCAAGTAGTTACAAACTAAAAGTAGTCTTTTTTTTTTTTTT
>VWZF01004180.1:309568-397808 GCA_013396755.1 Sclerurus mexicanus
TTTACTGAGTATGTATCAGCTTTTAAATTCTACTGGAGAAAGTTACATTATTATTGGTGCTAAGGTTATTAAGGCTAAGAGCATTTCTTGCCAGAAACAATACCTCAGCTAAATGGTGGTAAATGCTCATTTTTTGACCACTGATGTGAATATCTTGCTGTAAGAAATTAACTGGGAACTTCACGGTGACTACTGAACTCTGAATAGCTTAGTACTTTCAGATAGTCTGTTGTTGTCCCATGTGAAATTGTCATTGTTCATTTCACCCAGACATGTCTAATTTAAATGAAAAAAAAAATTACTAAGTTGTGATCTTCTAAAGTGTAACCTGCTTTTGTAGGTGGTGTTGTTTTGTAATGCTTCATGCTGACCAAGATGGAGAGAAACTACAGGCATTGCTTCGTCTTGTAACAGAACTCCTGGAAAGGGTCAAAGTTGTAGAGGCTCTCAGTACTGTTCCTCAGATGTACTGTCTAGCTGTTGTTGAGGTTGTGAGGAGAAAAATGTTCATAAAACACTACAGGGAGGTAAGTAAATAAAATTTTGAGACCACACCTTTATGTCAGTGTATAAATTAACAACTAACTACATATTTTTTCCCTTTCACAGTGGGCAGGTGCTTTAATAAAAGATGGAAAACACCTATATGAAGCTGAAAAGGCAAAAAGGGAATCTTTTGGGAAACTGTTCAGTAAGTACTTTCTCTTCTGTGAAATCAGAATTGAGTTAAAGTATGTCTTGTAGTTAAAATACTTTCATTATATTGTAATTTCAATACCTGTATAATTTTTTTTAACTTAAATAGAAAATGCATGCAGTGTGTCAGGTGGTTCTGTTATAATCAAAATGTTTTTCTATTAATCCAACTAATGAACTGTTTCATATAGATTGTCCAAAATGCTGTGAGAGTTGTGATTACTTTAATATTTGTAAAAGATAAGATTTGTAATGTTTGTAAATGTTTGTATTACATTTG
The DNA here is from genome assembly GCA_013396755.1 of Sclerurus mexicanus. Taxonomy (NCBI): domain Eukaryota; kingdom Metazoa; phylum Chordata; class Aves; order Passeriformes; family Furnariidae; genus Sclerurus; species Sclerurus mexicanus. The sequence goes on from VWZF01004180.1 coordinate 310,545, forward strand.
AATGAAATTTCTGTTTAAACGTACCCTGCAAGCTTTATTGTTCTTCTAAATAACACTTCTAAAATGATTACTGAATATTTGGGCATTGCTATGACTTCCTCTGGACTACTTAAGAAAAACCTGAGATCTAAGACCCATGTCTAAAGACCTTGATCATAAGTTTAAAGAAAAATTAAAAATGAAGTTGCTGGTAAAAGAATTCTGATTGCTTTTTCTACAAAGTCTGCAACTTATGTTCTGAATGGACAACTAAACTAAGAAAATTGAGGAAAAGTTTATAAAAATTTTTGGAATGGAGATTAGCAAAATTACAGTAAAGATTTGGAAAAGAAGTTGAGGCTTTTGCATGAGTGACCATTAAGCCAAAAGAGGCTTCAGTGATGTGAGAAGTTCTACTTGAACAGTGCGTTTTTGCCTGAAGTTCTGTTCAATTTTATGTTGTCAACAAATGGCATAGTTAGTAATGCTTTCAAATGTAGTTCATCTGTTAAAACTGCAGTAACTTAAATTGTTTTCTATTGAGGCATTGCTTGTATGTTGCATTTCTTCCTTTAAATAACTTTTTTCTCACCTGCCCCTCCAGGGAAGTCTTTCCTAAGGAATCGTTTGTTTAGAGGACTTGACTCCTGGCCTCCATCCTTTTGTGTATGTACTCATATTTTTGGGTTTATTTCATTTCTATAAACAGTAGTTTCATGAATTAAAACCTAAGCTTAATGTATTCAGGCAACATACTTGTCACATTGTTGTGACACAAATGAAGAAGCTGGAAGCTAGTCTTCTTTGCCATTTTAAATTACCTGAATTAACATTAGTTTGTAACTTGCAGTGTAGTGGGAGAAGAAATGTCAACCCAGTACTCCTTTTTAGCAAGAAATCTGTGCTATTGTACAAAAAAGCTGTTAATGGTCAGAAAAAAGACGCCAGAAGGAATCATTTGATAATCTAATCATCTTGTGAATAGTAGAACTATAAAATTAATTGAATGTTAAAAGCAATAAAAGGTCTCCGTGTTTTCTGATAATCACTGAATGAGCAGAAAAGCTTTTTCTTCTCTTAATTGGCTGGTAACATGAAGGGGTGAAGAGTATAGCTGTAATTAAGCATTGCCTGTTAACTTTGATTTCGTAAAACTTGGTTAATTGAAGTAAGCTAACTCCCTGATTCTAACGTTGCCATATCATTTTGCCATGGGAACCTTTCTAGCTTCTCCTTTCCAGATTTTTTTTTTTTTTAAGGATACTTGGAAAATAGGAATGCTACTCATTTCAATGTTTCAAATACTGAACTGAATTAATATTTGACTGTATGTTTAGCAACATAGTAAGAAAAATTTCAGTGCCATCTCTTAACTTTTAAACTCATCCGTAATATTTATGAAGCTTGGTAATAGGGAGGAAGTTGGACCAGATGTTTGTAGGTTCCTTGCAATTGAAATTCTCTATTCTACTCCTGCCCAAAGTGCAGTGGTTATAAATGTAAAGGTGTTTCGGTTTTTTAGGTGATGAGACCAGACATGATTTCTTAAATTATAAAATTTTTTGAGAGAGAGATTAGAAAAGTGGGTGTTAATGTGTGTTATTTATTAAGCTGTTTTTAATTCTTCTTTATAAATCTTTACCTTTACAAAAGTGTGTAAATTAATTTCTTCTTTACAGACACGAAAACCTCGCAGATTTGACAGTGAGCTTCCAGATATCTCATTGAGTGACTTGCAGTTTTTGCAGTCTTTTTGTCCTTCAGAAGTACAGCCATTACTCAGGTAAAGCACCTTTTTAAACTTAGTGTGTTACAGAAATAGCTTTCCCTGGTGATCCCACTCTCTTCATCTTTCCACCCCCAAACAGATTTTCCAGAAAGACCAGACAAGGGTATTTTCTGACCTGATACCATTCTGAAGCAATGGTCTTCACTGACTTAATGCAAGAATATGTCTATATGCTTCATGTACTCAAACTCTGATTTGAACACATGTACTGTGTATTGAGATGTAAAGGGTGATGGGTGTTCATTTGAGCTGCCTCATAGCTGACAAAAGAAAAAAATCTTGTCAGTTTCAAACTGAAATAAACTCATAACTTTGTTTTGTCACATCAGAATTAGATTTGATTTTTTTTTTCTTTTGCTTTTTGTTATGTGGTATTCAGGAGGAAATAAAATAAATGTCTTTAGCTCAGCATAAGTTCATAGAGATCTCCTATATTCAATTACTGCTTTTTCTCTGACAAGCTGATTTTACAAAAAAGTGTATTCTCCAAGTGCCTCTGTCTACGTAAATCCATTTTTCGAGTAGAAGCTCTGTTTCTGTTTCTTACTTCCCAAAAATGAGGCAGACATGCATATGTAGACAGGAAAGGTACCGTTTTGACTCAGAAGCAACTGGACAGGATTAGTCTCTTATGTAGAACCTGGAGATGGCTTTCTGGAAAAGATGACTGTGAGAGCGAGCTATCAAATTCATACGTCTTAAACCTAGAGCAATCAAGATGGAGAAACGCCAACAAAGGTGGTGGGCAAGAATGGGCAGTAGTGAGTTCTATGTAAGGTTCTATCTATGAGGAGATCTATCAGTATGACTACATTCAGATGTTGCATGTATCGTTACCCTTCATCTAGAAGAGATCTTCAGTTAGAGATTTGTTGAGATCATTCTTTTTTTTTTTTTTTTTGATATGTAAGAATTTTGCAACCTTCCTGAGAAGTTTGTACTGAGTTCAGGGAGAATTTTGCCTTGCTATTGTCAGAAAACCAATCACTAAGATGTTTTACTTGGTCCGAATTGTAGTGACATGGTTTTCCACTTGATGGCAATAGAGATGGGATTATGTCATGTTCTTCCTGGTTTCTGGGCTCAGTGTTACATTTGGTGGAAATGTAGATAATACTGGTGAACTTGCAAATCAAGTGGGCAAAGCTGTCACACACCTTGTGTAGACACTGAGCTTCAGAAAAAAACTTGAGAGCAGTATTTTCTTTGATATTTTCATTTAACACGTAAAGAGCTAACTATAGGCAAACTGAGACCGAGCACGAAGTCCTATTCTGTTAGCACTAAATCCCCAAGCTGCATAATTAAAATGATATTTCAATTTACCTACAATGCTTGTCATCTGAAATTATATGTTTGAGCAATTATTGAAATCCTAATTCTACAAAAATACACTTGATGCCACTTGCCCTATATATTGAGCAGAGAATGCAAATTACTTTCAAGTGTAATCTGCTTTTACTGTGTTGTTAGTCTAAATGAACTTGCTTCATGACTTCAGCTTATCTTGCAACACTTGCAATATGATCAGACACGTTAATCAGTCTTTTAATTCAGGTAACCTGTCATGAAAATGAAACAGTAGAGAATTAATTGCTACTTCAAAGGAAGAGCTGGATTGGAGAGAATCCAAAGGGAGAGAAGAATAGAGTCATTGGCAAATATAAGTGCTTCATTTACAGATCTAATCACTACTACTTCTGTTACTGTTATTGTAACGCTAGGTACAATTGGTACGTTTCCTTTGGGAGGAAAGACTGACTTGCTCATTGTTGTGTTCATCCTTATCTACCCCTTAAAAAAACTCTCAGGGCTTTAATTTCAAACACAAATGCCAGGTGGTCTTAGTAGATTTTCCATGTAATATAGCTGAAATGAAGAAATTACAAACCTTATATGGAGGAAAGTCTAGTGTTGATGAAATACACACATAATATATTTAAATATTAAACTAAGAGTGTGGAGAAAAAAAAGTAATTCTGTACTATTTTTAAGGGTTCCCATACTTTGTGACTTTGAACCTCTTCACCAGCATGTACGTGATCTACATAAACTGGTAAAGGCAGCACAGAGTTTGGATGAAATGTCACAAACCATTACAGACCTGCTGAATGAACAAAAGGTATTTTTTCTATTCTTTACCAGTAAAAAGAAGATATATGTAACACAGTAGAATATAGAATATTTTCATAACATTGTTTTATAAAACACTTCAGAACACAACTTTGTTTTTCCTGATGTAAAGATTAGTTGGTCTCATTACTGCATAAGTTTTCTTTCTAATCATGAACTAGTAAATATTGTGAGAATTTTGAGGTCTTCAAACAAGTAAAGTTAGTATCTAGAGAATTGTCAAAAGCTATTGACTACTTTCTAAACACTTAACAGATGCTTCTATTCCACAGAAGTTGTAGAAGTAGAATTACACTTAATATTTTTGTTGTTTCTCTAGACTTCTGCACTGCTTCTTAGGTCCTTTTGACACAAGCAGTTAAGGAGGTTTTAAGGCATTGGTTGGCTGTTGTGCAGCTTTTTTCTTTGAATGTAGAAGGAGCAGATGGCAGAAGGGTCTTTTCCTAGTTTCACTCTGCCTGTCAAGCGCGTTTCTTCCCTTAGAAACTGTGTTCCTGCCAGTCACTTTTGCTTCTGTGCATTCATTCTCTAACTTTCATCATACACCAAACAGGATCCTTTTGGCTTTTGAGTGCAGTATGTCTTAGTGAAACTCTGGGTGAATTTAGCAATGCTTAAGCTTTTTTGTGAAGTTGACTGCTTCAAATTTCGTTTCTTTTGCTGTAGAAAATAATTATCATTTTTGGGGGGCTGTGCTATCATCTATGGTGTAAATTCTTGTATGCACTTGGCTGACTAGAAGCATCTTCTATCACTGCTCAGGCTGTGGGCATGTTTGATTTTGAATAGCAATTTTCTGCTTAAACCAGGTGACATGAAGTCCTCTAGCTTTTATTTCTCTGCTACTTGAAAGACTTCCAAGAAATCTCTTGTTCATTTATGTAAAATATGAAACCTGGCCTGTAATACGGAAAAGGTGTCTCAAGTAATTTACTAGCTATTTTCTCTCTTTATGAAGATTGTTTTTCAAATGAACATCCATTAAGAACAAGAATATTAGGGCCTGAACACTGTGTTAGCCATTAAAAAAAGATGGACGTGGTGTAAATTCTGTGAAATCTGGGAGTTTTCTGAACAAGCTCTTCCAACAGATGTTGCTCTGAAATATCAAAGTTCACCCTCAATGTGACGAATGCAGAAATTTTTCTTGTAAGAAACCAGAATAGTGACAGGTGTCCTAATAAATCAATTTTTCACTAAGGCTTGCGATGTCAGAAGAGTGAGAAATTTACCTTTTAATCTAAAATATAGATAGTAACAGTAGAAAAATAAACAGGAAGCATGCCTGATGTGTTGAAGTCTTCATGGTTTGCCCTTCTTTGTTTAGACTTGTCTATCTGAGAATTTTTTATCAGTATCTCTCTGCCCAAAAAAATGATTTGTGCCAAATGAGGAGAATATTCTTCCCATTCTTCTCTTTTGCTGTGCTTTGACCAGTTTGGATTCTTGGCTGATGCAGAAATGTCAAGTGCTTAGACAGATTTAGATAATTGTCTCTTTCCTTAGAGTAAATTGCATTGCACAGTTAGAGCTGGACCATTCATAATGCCATGTTGCAAATGCCCATCTCTGTGTATAATTTCAGTGATTCATTTGAACACTTTTGGAATTGAAGCAAATTGATTTGTCAGAGATTTTTTTTTTATCCTCAAAGGCAATGCTCCTGTTACTACTTGATGAAAGGCACTAGGTCTTTCTCTGCATTGCTTTATCCCACAGATAATCCAGAAGTGTTTTTTTAATTATGCTACTTTTCCCTGTGGGTTTTTTTTGTGTGTGTAGAATTATTGAAATAATTTTTAAATGTCTTTTTTATCCCTAGTATGGATGGGAATTTACAGTAAATAATTAGAAGGATGAATAAGCATTTAATGATTGTCCTGGAGATACCTGCAGCTTCATGCAGCCACACATTCTGTTGGTGAGCTATCGTCCCAGTTTGGTGCAGAGCTAGAAATAACTCAAATGCAGGTGTTGAGTGTTGCCCATGTAGCAGATTATTGCTCTTGTACTCTCCTAAGGAGACACATTCAACCCTGGCCTCTCTTTCCATGCTAGTGGCAGCAGAAGACACATTCTTTGAATTGCACTGGGATAGTTTCCCTGGATTGTTGGTAGTACAGTAGTTTAGCTCTTTCCATGTCACATGGAAGTTCATCCTACTGCATCAGACACAGCAACTGGTCTTTTAAGAGTTGCTTTAGGCAGGACAGAAAAGTTGTGACTGCAGACAAGTGAGCAAAGAGCAAGTCAGAGGAGATCTGATAACTCACTAGGTATGTTAAAAAGCATTTCTTTCTAAGTGTCCCCATAGCTCTTACTATTTCAACTTTCCAGTTCATAGAACATTAATGATGATATGTTTCTCTATCTGACATCTTTTAGTATTAGAGTAGTTAAAGAATATGATTGTGGATATTGGTTTAATTAATTACTAAGTTAAAATCTGTTTTCCTTCTTAAAGCTTTCTGCTTATTCTTTGTAATTTGATAGTAAGATGTGGCTGTGCTCTCTTATTTCCATAATACAGGCTAAGTTTAAGCAGATCAGCAATTGGGTTAAAGATATCTAGGAGAAAGTTAAGGTGCCTACAGGAGTTGGCTAAGATGATTAAGGTGTCTTCTCCGTGGTTAGCAGGTGATTAATATATGCAATCCTTTGCTCTTAAAAGTTTGTCTTGTAAGAGAAGCTGACTTTTCAAATCAGATTATGAATCTACCATTTGTTCTATTTGAGTTCTAAATTCAAACACTGTAGTCTTTCTAAGAATTGCCCCATTCTCTATGTTTATCATAGTAACATAACTAGAACAAGGCATGTAATCCAGCAGTACCTGAGAACTCTGAAATTAATTCCTCTTTTCTGTCTTTGCTTTGTATTTTTTTCCTTTTTGGTTTGCTCTTGATTCCTCTTCCTTTGTCACCACAGAAATCAGTGTATGATATATGCATATATTGCTGCCCGTACATTGTGAACAGACTAGATGGCAGGTACAGATATTTTAGGGAAGTAGCACCAGGAAACAAGGTCTTCATATAGTTTCAGCTACTCAAAATGGGAGGTTTAACTCTTCACTAGGGGGTAATCTTTTGAGATGATTCTGGAGGGTTGCCAAAAGTAGATACCATCTTTCCTTTGCTAGTGGCTTCCTGTTGGGCTTTACCATGTTCAGAGACTTTGAAATGCTTTTATCAGTATGTGCTTACTGACATCTGTGATGCTAGCTTTTGTTAGTGTTAGAGCTCTGGTTTATCAATGGTGAATGTCACTTAAAACATGCTTTGAATTCAGGCATGTATCAGTCTGGATCCTTCAACATTTATTTTTCTATGTTTTCTTAATCAACAGCATGCTGAAATTAAACACAAGGGAAATGCTTAAACCTATCCTAATAGTACCATTAAAAAAGGAGCAGTTCCTTTTAATTTCTTGTCTCATGTCCTTTTCATTTTAATAAATAAAGACAATATTTTGTATGTAATGACCACAAGATTTTTTTGCAGTGGCTTTTCATCACTCTATTTCAAAATCGGTCTATGATTTACTTTCATAAAGATGCCAAGGCTATTGGAGGTGAGGTGTAAATGCAACTCTGCTAAATAGATGAGTGTTGGAGCTGGAGATAGATTCTTCTTAAATCACAGTTGAGAAATGTTAGTCACACACATCTCCATTGAGAGAACAATTGCGTGGTACAGGGGCAACCACCATTTGAAAAAGATTGAGAAAACAAAAATTGGGTATTTATATACCAGGGGTTCAATGTCTGTCACTTTTGGGTGGTGGTTGTTTGTTTTTTTTTTTTGAGTTCTGTTAATGACCGTTTATTGCCAAGCTCCACTAACTGTGGCCAGTCAAGTAGATAAATTCAATGGATTGCAGAAGTTTCTTCAATAAGAACTAACATGCAATGATTCACCTTCAAACATGCAGTTTAGAGCAGGGTATTATGGGTCATTATTCTAACCCTTAGCTTTCCAGCTGAATATTGAAGGACCTGGTCCTACAGAAGCAGGTTAGGTGGTATGCAGGGTCTAGAGGCAAAATGTGAAAAATTGGGACTGGTGGGGAGCTTATGAAGGATGAAAAAACCCATTCTGGCTGTGATGTCTTCTACACTCTCACATGCAGAACAATTCACACGTGTTTTTGATATGTTAGTAGGCAAAAGTTTTGTTATAGTAAAGTTTTTTGTAAACTTTAATTGGGTATGCTAAGAATGACTGGGTTACAATGCTTTTTGAATATCAGGATTGTCAATGCTAAAATAAAAATATTTCAGTAGCAAAATTATTAGGAAAACTGAAATCAGTAGGCTGTTAGAAAACAAACCTTATTTCTGACTAGTTGCTTCATTTTTTTTTTTTGTCATCCAAAATTATGTTCTAATGTTTTCAAATACAGTTGGACGTGGTCTGTGTAGGACTTTTGGCTAGATGAACATTTAGTATTTGTGTTTACAAATGATGCTTTTTTGAAACTTAATGGGAAATCTCTCTGAATTTCTGCAATTTTTACTTAAGTTGTAGTAGTGCATATTTTGGACTCTTACAAATAATAAGACTGATTTTTTTCAAATTCTTGTTTTTCCTGGTAATTTTTTTATCAATTTTTAGTACTAACAGTTTTGCCTATCACTCTGTTTATTTCATATTTTATAACTTGTAGGCCTCCAATAGCCAAGCTTCGCCACAATCTGCTACCACACCAAGGATGGAAAGTGCAACAGGAACCACAATTGCTACCTCTTCAAGAACTCCTCCATCACTCAGTCTTCAGGGTCCCCTGTGTCCTCCTGTGTGTCCCCCAGCTCCATTAGAAGAATTGTCTCCAGACAGCATTGATGCTCATACGTTTGATTTTGAAACTATTGCCCATCCGAACCTGGAGCAAGCTCTTAAGCAAGGATCATTAGATTTGGATTCCTTAGCAGAAAGTCCAGAATCTGACTTTATGTCAGCAGTAAATGAATTTGTAATAGAAGAAAATCCAGTATCTCCTAATGTAATAAGTGACCCACAAAGTCCAGAAATGATGGTGGAATCTCTTTATTCTTCGGTTATCAATGCAATAGACAGTAGACGGATGCAAGATACCAGTTCTCGTGTAAAGGATGTTTCAGTAGAAAATGCTTCTCTCAGTGTTTGCGTGGAGAAGTGTAGGGTTATTGCCCAAGACTCCAAGTTACATTTAAGAGGCATAAAAGAAGACCTTTGCCACTTTAGAACACTTGTACAAAGAGAACAGTGTGACTTTTCTAATTCTTTAAAATGCACTTCCTTAGAAATAGTAAATACAATTGAGAAAGTAAAACTTTCACTTGAAAAAACACTAAACGATAAACATCAAAATGAATTACAGTCTTTGAAAAGTGAATATGAAACTAAAATTAATAAATTATTGGAGGATGGGGAAGAAAATAAAAAGAAGATTAAAAAGTTAAAAGGTGACTTATTAGGACTTGAGGAAGTTCTTCAGAATAAGAATGATGAGTTTGCAATGGTAAAAAATGAGAAAGAAGCTGTAGTTTGCCTCCAGAATGAAAAAGACCAGAAGTTACTTGAATTAGAATGCCAAATGGAGACACAAAATTCTGAAATTAAGGAACTGAGACAGTCACGTGAAATAGTACTTGAAGACTTGAAAAAGCTTCATGTTGAAAACAACGAAAAACTACAACTCCTGAGGGCAGAACTCGAGAGTTTAGAGCAAAGCCATTTAAAAGAACTGGAAAGCAACCTACAAGCGAGGCACTTACAGGAATTTGAAAAGGTGCTAGCTGAGCACAAGGACTGTTTGGATAAATTAAAAAAAGAGAACCAGCATAGACTTGAACAAATGCAGGAATCTCATGAAGTAGTTATACAAGAGAAACAGCAACAAGTAGAAGAGTTACTACTCAAGGTTTCAGATCTGTCCGATCTGAGGTGCAAATTAGAAGTTGAACTTGCCCTGAAAGAGGCAGAAACTGATGAAATGAAGGTTCTTTTGGAAGAAAGCAGAAACCAGCAGCAAGAGACCTTAAGATCTCAAATTGATAAAGAAACTGAAAGCTTAAAAAAGGAGATAGATAAATTAAACAATAAAATACAAATTAGCAGTGATGAATATCAAGTAGGCTTATCAGAACTAAGGACTCTCATGACAATTGAGAAAGATCAGTGCATTTCTGAGCTAGTAGATAGATATGAAGAGGAATCAAATTTGCTTAGAACTGAATTAAATAAAGTAACACTTCTTCATCAAAAAACTGCTGAGGCAGAAAAAAGACTTTCAGAGCAAATAACAGAACTACAGAGTAAGTTAGAGTTGGAAGCAAGTGCCCTAGAAAAGGAAAAAATGGAAAATTTGTCTCTCTGTGAGCAGCAGGAAAAATATGAAGCTATTATCCATAACCTAAAGGAAGAGAAAGAACTGTTAGTATCTAAGCAAGAACAAGACAGGCAGTTGCTCATTCAGAAGCTCAATTGTGAAAAAGAGGATGCAGTGCAAACTGCTTGTAAAGAGTTTGAATTACAGAGGGAAGCTGCTGAAAAAGGGCTTTTGGAAAAAATACAACAACTTGAGATGCAAGTAAATCGGAGGTACTGTAAGAATTAAGTTACTGTGCTTTCCTAGTATTTTAAAGTAATCAATATGGTATATTCATGATACACTATGCAAGAAGTAAAATGTCTATGTATTTGTGATAGTGTTTATTTGGATTGGTTTTTCTTATCCACATTTCAAGTTAATTCCATTTTAGAGGTAATGATGTTCTCATGTCTGTAGTTAATCTTGAAGGTTGTGAACTGTCTCATACAATATCATTTCCAAACAGCAGTGGAGGTTTTTTATTTCAGTCTTGTAATGCTCGACTGAAGAAGTGTTTCCATAATAGCAAGTTACTTGAAATTCCAGTTTTGCTGTTCTCAGCCTCTCTCTGCTTTCTCATGTTTTGCTCTGCTGTTAGCATGCAGTGGTTGATAAATTTGTTTTATTGCCTAACTATACACCAAGTTGGTGATAGCTGTGGCATGAAAAATTGTGTTGGAATTTATATAAGATTGGCTGAGAGCTGTCCCATGGCTGCCTGGACTTCCATTGGCTTTTGCTACCACACTTATATATTTCAGGGTCTTCTGTTTGAGCTCCACAATGAAGCACAAAAGTGCAACATAATCTTACAGAACATCCTAATGTCATTGTTTTTCTGTGTTAATTTCTGCGGAGATTTTTCATTTTTAAAAGAAAAATATATTTTTCCCTTGCCAAGAATACATAGAATTATTCTTTCTGACGTCTCATATCTTACCTACTTATTAGTTTGTAATGCCTATCAGCAGACTAGATTATGTTGTTAGAGTGAAAATAGTAGAATTTTTCAATGTGACTAATACTCAGCAACAATATTTTATTTTGAAATGCTAGAATTTTTCATTTGTGTTTTTGTAGTGTAAATAAATGCAGCAGATGTCTCTATTTAGGTATTTTATAAACAGGATCTTTTTTTCCCTAGATATTAAGATATACTATATATATTAAGATATACTAGGTATACGATATATTATGTGAAGTGGGAAAAGATCAATAAAATGGACAGAATGGGCATAAAAGCCAGAAGAATACTGCAGAACATGAGTACAGACTTAAGTTAGCTTTTAACTTTCGAATATAAATGTAATGTTAAAAAATTAAGGAAAGGGAAGGTTATGCAGAGGGTCCAACATGCACACAATTCACTTACATAGTGCAAGGGAAATGGGAGTATCTGCTTCTCTGACATTGTTTGCTACCTCAGGATTTTCATATACAAATATATCCATCATTAAATGATGTGTTAGTGTCTGTGTTTGTATGTCAGTGTACGTAAAAATGCATCAATATCATGTTCTTTAAATTAAGATTGGGATATGATGAAACTTAAGAACAGCCCTTCTTAGTTGAAGAAATTATTCTCTTAATATGGTGAAATGAGAAGAATGATAAAGTCTGTGTTCTTTTCCTTTTCTGTGTATGAATGCACTGTAGAAGTTTGAAAAACTTGACTCAACGGGAAAAAGATGTAGCTGTGTCACCAGACTTTTAAAAGTCCACCTACACTTAAATTTGAACTTCTGAGCACAGCTGTGTGTATCCTTGTCCAAACTGAGATTAAACAGATACTAACCTATTTCAAAGAAATATCTGCTTTGTTCTAAAGAAGTGCTGTTAGTTTGATAAGTTCTGTCAAGTAATTTAATTTTTAGTGTGACGCTGAAATACTTATTGCCTCCTAAGGCTCCATTTTATGCCTTTATTCTGCTGTTAGCATTTTTGCTCTAGGAATCAAGACATGTTATATTTTATCTGCAGAGTGTATATATGTTAAGTGAATCTGTCTTAATATTTCCAAGTCACTATTTAGTTGTTTGGGTTTTTTTGTGGATTTTTTTTTTTTGATTTCCTAAAATCCCAAGTTATGTCAGCAACTTGATTTGGCTCATTATCCTCTCTTAGCTATTGTTTAGCAATTAACTTTTAGTGGTAGAAACCGACTTTAATTTGGCATGTGCCTGTATGCTTGCCAGATAACTGTTCTTTTCTGCAAGAGTAGTGGTACATTAGCCATTTGGAAGGCACAGAGAAATGGATTGTTAAGTTTGACTTGAGTATTGGACTGACATCAGAAATTTAGTTTTTGAACTCTCATGAAAACTAACAAAAATATTTAGAGTTGACAAGGAAATATTTGTGATCCATTCATTACCCCTGTATGAAAATTACTGTGGTTTGATGTGTCTGAAAATCCAGTCATTTTGATTAGGCAAGATAACAAAACCACAAGGCATTTGTAACTCTCCTATTTACCCTTTCTACCCTTTATCTAGTGCTAGCCAACTGAAAATGACAATTTTTTTGAAGACTTTTGTTGTTAAGCAGATTGCTGATACGTTAAAAGATTTATAATATTATAAAGAATATTAAAAATAGTATAGGAATGCTGACTGCTTTGAAAACTGAACTACTGCTTTGGTATCTTCTAGCCTTGATATTGTTCAGCCACCATCAGTAGTGAGGCTTCTCCATAGAGCACATGCTCTCTCTCTCTGTTAGCTATGCTTCATTTAGATGTAAATTAAAATTTAATCAAGCATGAAAATATTTTCTCTGTGGTACAAAAAAAAAAGATCTGCTTGGGTGTTTCATGACTTACTTTGTTCCCTGCTTATTTTACTTCTAATATCTGGAATGTCAAAAGTTGTTTTGCCATGCTAAGAACTTCACTTAGCTTTCAGAGATCCTGTATTTACAGCTTCTTACGGGCTTTTTGAGTGCTTAGTTACTGCATAATAGTTTTTACATTCAGTATATGCCCATGTGATGGAACTATGGCAGCACTGTTAAATACATTTTTTGTCATCTTAGTTTACTTGCAAAGAAACTCCAATCTGAAGATACATGCTTTTGGTGTCTTGAAAACAGTAAAAAACTTAGGCATTGTCACTATTGGTGTAGTTGTCAAGACCTTTGCAGATTAAATGTATAAATTTACTACCTGATACAGTGATGAGCCATAAAAACTGATAATGTGGGAGCATCCTTTGCAGAACAATATCCTTTACTTGGCTGTCATCTGCAGTCAGTAGTCCAGGCAGCCTATTTGAAAGGCGAACGATTCCTGCTTTGGTTTAGTGCAGCTAACAGACTTGAGTTTAAATATGATTAATTTTAATATTAATATGATTTAAATATTATTCTGGTGTAGAGGAATAATAGAAATTTAAAATGATACATGTTTACACAAATGTTGCCCAACAAAGGGATTTCTCTATTCCAGGGTTCTTCAGTGGTGGTTCTTGATAACTCAAGCCAAAATAGAGAAGAGCATAGCTAATGTTTTTGCTCCAGTGAGGGAATAATACTTGGCCTATGTAACATTGTCGGTTTCAAAAGCCATTTAAGGTCGTTACCCTTCCTGCCTCCATGGCTGTTGATGCTTTCCTTCCTTTATGATGATTACTACTGTCCTCTAGATTTTGCAATCCAGAGTTTTGAGTTTCACATCTGGATTACTTAGCATCCCATTTACTGCTGAATTGTTTTAATTATGTGATAGTTCTGAAGGCATTGCATTTTGACATACTAAGAATCTTCATGAAGTTGATTGCTGTTTGTTCTTTTTATGGGTTTCTACACCTTCTGTTAGAAAACTCTAAACAAAAGCTCCCCCGTCAACAAAACTTTAAAGATAGAGCAGCATAGTACGCTAAAAAACCAGAATGCCCAAGAATAAGAATTAGTGAGATGCTCATGACTAAAAGGTAGAACTGAAATTAGTAATTACTTAATTGAAATACAGTATTTATTAAATATTTCAGAAATAATGTCTCAAAATGAACTTCCACCTTTTTGTGTGTTTGCTTATTTCATGTATTCTGGGGCAGTATATGCTGCAAATTTAAAACCTAAACATTTTCTTTTAAGTCCTCCTGCCGAATCATCTGCTGAATCAAGTTTAGTTGCTGAACTTCAAGAGAAGCTTCAGGAAGAAAAAATGAAGTTCTTAGAGCAACTTGAAGAACAAGAGAAAAGAAAGAATGAGGAAATGCAGAACATCAGAACATCACTCACTGCAGAACAGCAGGTAAAGCTGATTTTTTTTTAATTATTACTTTCGCTCTCATGACAATTATATGTTCTTTTGCTGTTTTGAAGCTAGAGTAGGGTTTTCTCTTTTGCTGTGTAATGCTTCCATATTCTAAATTTGTGTGATGATCTGAAGCCAGGATATGATGTGTTAATGGAATCCAATACTTAAGCATTTAAAAAAAAAACCAAAAACCTACAAAAAAACCAAAAAAAAACCAAAAAACCAAGAACAACAACAACAAAAAACCAAAAAAACCCCAAAAAACACAAAAGACCAAACAAAACCACCAGAAAACACCACAAAAACAACAAACCAACAACCAAACAACTGGGCAATCCAGATTCAATTTTTTGACTTCTTTTGCTTAAGTGCTTGAAATTTCTATTCATTCGTCTCTTTTAAATGCAGAAGGATACCAGTTATTACAAAATTTGTGGACAATGCTAAATTAATTATTTGGAATGCTGCTTTGGAATGCTACTTACTGGGTTTCAAACCTTATTTGCTTGGGCAGGTAGTGTTTGAGGTTTAAAGCTAATGTTGTATTTGACATAATAAACTTAGAAACACCATGCACTTCATACAGAATCATATTGCACTGGATTAATGTTTCATATCTGTATCCACATGTCTTCCTTTCTAAACATCCTGAGTGTCTGTGTCTGTAGATGAGTCTTGAGTTCCTAAATTAAATCTCTGTTAGTAGCAGCTATTATCTACAGCTTTGTTGTATTTGAACAGTGAGAAAGGATTTTCTGTTTAAAGCACCTCTGCTTACTCTAGCTATGGTAGGATCAAATGAGGACAAAGAGACAGGGTGGTGATCAGCCAGCTTGGTGAACGAGTGCTATGAGTCACTTGGTGCACAGAACATGAAATTGCGGAGAGCTATAAAGAAAGTCATATTATTGAAACTCTTGGACTGTAAGCATTAATACTGAAGTGAGCCTTACATAGTCAATCTAACAGGGATTTTTTTCCTATGTTGGTAGGCTTTAGATTTATTTTCTATCGCTATATTCCTTAATATTCAATTTTCCTCATTATCTAATAGTATTCTTCATTTGTGCAGCAGAGCATGGAAGGGAATGTTGAGGCATTCACAGCAAATTCCAAGGAAAGCTGGAACCTTTTGTTAAAACAACAAGCAACCCTCCATGAAAAATCCCAGCAAAACCAAACAAATATCTTAAACCCAGAAAAAGGATGTATCAGTCAGTGCTGACAGTTTACCACACTGGCTCTGATTACTGAGTAATTTGGGTATTTAACCCCATTTTAGTTTGTTCTTTTGGTGGTTTGTTTTGTTTTGTTTTTTTGTTTGTTTCCTCTTTGAAATTTTCCTAGAGGTGTTCCTTAAGTTTGTGGTGTGATAGTTTTGCTATGCAGACATGTACCAAAGGGTGCTGTGCACTATGGAAGGTGTGTAGCATGCCAAATAGTTTGCATTTTAAGACTGAGAGTTGGGAGGCATAGGTCAAGACAATCTCAAAATTTAAAATTTAAAATATCCTTTTAATAGGTAGTGTTGGTAGTTTTTGTCTCTCTTCAGCAGCACAGCAAGAGTAAAAGGAGTGGGAGCATAATGGTCGGTAGAAGGATTGAATAAGCAGAAAGGGTTGTTGGATTGATACCAGTGGCTGTGCTGGTCTCTTCTTTTTTATGTTGAGTTATTCAAGGTATTAACCAGGATTCCTTTATATCTTTTGCATTAATTCATTGTTCCTGAGTAATTAATGTATGACTTGAAATGTATTTTTAATTAGTGATACTTTTCTTTTTTGTTATATGTGACATATTGTGATGCAGTTCAACTTTGTCTTAGTAACTTCAATCCTAAAAGTAACTGCTTTAAGTATAAAATGTACAGCTATTATGCATTAACTGAAATATAAAGTATTATATTTAAAGAAAAAACAACTTACAAATTCTTTTTTTTTGTAATGATTTCTTTATTATGGTACTATTTGTGTGTACTGGAATTGGGGGAATGAGAGGATTAAAAATAAAATTAATTTTAAAAAATTGTTGCAGAGGAATATCAAAGTAAAATGTTTCAGAGATTTTATCTCTTCACCAAAGCAAAAAAGTAAACAAGTTTTAATTCCTTGTTTAATTAGAAAACTGAAAGCTATGCCATCCTGTGCACTTTTTTGTTCTAGTGATGTATTTTGCATTACATTTGTACAGTAAATTTCTTATTTCAGTAATACTTCGTTTCTGTTTTCAGACCAACTTTAACACTGTCCTGGCAAGAGAGAAAATGAAAAAAGAAAACATAATTAATGATCTTAGTGACAAATTAAAAGTGCTTACACAGCAGCAAGAAAAAGATAAGGGTAAGCAAATTCTGAAGAAGTATTCATCTTTTCTAATAGGATTATTCCACTCACTGCAGATTGGGTTTTATCCCTAGCACTACTGTTATTAAAAGAATTTCTGCTTATGCCATAGATTTGATTGAAACACTTTCTGAAGATAGAGCTCGCTTGCTTGAAGAGAAGAAGAAGCTTGAAGAAGAAGTTAATAAACTGAGAAGTAGTAATCTTTCTCCATCAACTTACTCGGTGGCGGCAGCATCAGAAGCTTGTGGAGCCTGTGCAGCTGATGTTCCCACTGACACAGACAGATTGGTTCCTGACTTTGGGGCTGAAGGGAGAATGGACTCCACCATGGAAACCAGTATGATGGCTGTGCAGTAAGTATGGGGCATTGTAGTAGAAATGCACAAAGCATGCTCCCGTTTTAGAAATGTATTCTCTGGGGTGTTGTGAAGCATAAATGAGCAAGTTGAATGCTCTTTCTGCCTTTGATGTACTTCCTAAAAATATTCTTTTAAATGTACCTGTGCATACAATTGTGGTGTCACAATCATCAGAAATGTGTGGGTTTGATGACTTACCAGTGTGCAACTTAAAGGTGAAACTTGGCCCCACAGTAGAAATAAAAATACAGACTTAAGAATACAAAAGGCAAGTCAAACAGAAGAATTGTAGTGGTGAATGAGCTGGATGGTTCCACGTTACCAGCAAATCTTTTGAACAGTGTCTCACTTCCATGCCACTAGCTTTTTGAACAATCCCAGACATCTCCATACTTTTCACAGAAGTAAGGATCCTGACTGGGTTCACATAAGGTTTTTGCCAGAGGAATGAAAGCAAGGATGTCAGAGATATTCTCTTTAATCAATGTCCATCACAGCCGATGCTGCTCCAACCCAGCATCACATACCCAGAGCACTAAATAGCTTTGTGGAAGTGAGGGTGAAAACAGTTGTTGCTTACCAAACTAAATTTGGACTGATAATAAAACAAGGAAGTGCCCTGTGTTTAGGAGAGCTGTTTTTTACAGTAATCATTCTAGTCCTGAACTCTCAAAACAGATTTACAAAATAAAATAAAATTGTAAAGCTAAGCTTGTGAAAAAAAAAATTTATGGATCAGTGCATTAAGATTCTGGTAATAAATAGACAGAAATTATGACAGGCTTATGTTGACTACTTCCCATTACATGAGACCTAAACAGCCTTTTAACTGAAATGAGGTAGTGATTAGCATGGCTTAATTATAAATTGCTACATCTACTTGGCATTTTGCTTGGATTTATAGTGTGTTTCATCTTGGAACTTGTCCATTTTCTTTTCCCAACCAAATCACTTTAGACTACAAAATACATTGCTTCTTCCCTATTAAACTGCTTTTAAAATGCATTTTAATTGTTTTATTTATGTTCTTAAGAAATTGCTTGTTAAGATGTATTATCTTATGCCCCAGTGTTCAGATTACCTCACAGATAAATGGAAACAATTGGAAAGTTCACATTTAGTATCTCTACCATAGAGTCCCAGGGCACTTTAAACTACAGACTAGGAAAATATGACATCTAAGAGCTGAATTGCAGTATCAAGTGTTACCTGTCAAAGCATGTGGAGCTGTACCTTTTATCCTGATGTCTTGAAAATAATGCAAAATACCAAGAAATGTCCCCATCTAACTTGATAGATTAATCAATGACTGAAAATTCACTAGCTTGTTGCAACAAAGAAGCTTCTTCATTTAAAGAAAAGAAAAAAATCCCAAAAAACATGCCAGAAATGTCAGTACTGAATCTTAAGATATTCTTCTATGCTGTTCCATCTGTGCTAGCAAATACTATAGCACTCTTCACTGAGTGAAGATAGTGAGGGGGATGTGGAAAAGATTTTTGATCATGTAAAGAAATTTCATTTTTAACCTATCCTTTTTCTTTTAGTGAAAACGTCCATATGTCTGAAGAAAAGCAGAGGATAATGCTGTTAGAAAGAGTAAGTAGATTGTGAGGTTGTGTTACAACCAAGTGCTTATAAGTATGTACATGTGAAGTGCTGTGATCAGTTATATCTGATGCAAGATAGTGTCTGCAAGGATTATAAACACAATTTCAGTGCATGTTTTTTTCATTGTACTCTTTTTATTATCAGCATAATTCACTAAAGTAATTCATGAGAAACATTATTTGTGGCCTAGCTTTTTTGTTTTGTTCTGTTTATATAGGGTTTAGTATGACTCAGGTGTAATACTTCTTCTTAGGACTGACAGGTGACATTGATCCAGAGAATGTCTGTAGGAAAAAAGAAGTTGCAATTACTTTTTCAAATTAAGATGGAAAAAGCACCTGGACATGAATTGAGATTGATTTACTGCTTTCTCATGGAAATGAATAATTTCTGCTCTTAGGCTGTATTCTTGATAAAAAGTGAGATTGACCTCTAGTCAGTTACACTGGAATATTTCAGATTCTAGAAATTTTTAACTATCCAGTCATATCTAACCCCATCTCAGTTACTATTTAAAAGTTGTCTGTAAAAAAAAAAAGAAAAAAAGTGTCTTTAGCTTCCTAGGATCATTTGTACTAAAAACTCTGACCAGATAGAGAAAAGGAATGTTTTCTGTTAATGGATTGTGGCACTGTTTGATGCAAGTGTCTGGATGTTACTGACAGAAGTGCTTACATGCTTTACTCTGTCATCTGATTACAAAGGATTTGTCATGGGTAGAAGCTGTAACATAGTAATATATTATTTCTTTTGCTGTTCTATCAATTACTTGCTTTTATAGCTGAAAGCAAAGTATGAGTATGGAGGTAAATGTACTTTAGCTGTGTGTTTTGTAGCACTGGGATAAGGGCTAGACTTCAAATTTTTTTTTTTACATGTCTTTGTTCAAAAGGTGTTTTGATAATTGTAGAACGGAAAGCTGGAGTATTGTATAAGTAGTCAGGCTCTAGTCATATCACAGCTTTTTTTAAATGTTTGTATAAAGTGTATTAATTAGTTAATCAGATGAGATTTTCTTGCAGACTTTGCAGTTGAAAGAAGAGGAAAATAAGAGATTAAATCAAAGATTGGTAAGTATTTGTGCATGCAAGACATGTTTTAAGTCTCATGAAAAATGAAAGCTAAAAAATGTTACGTTTGTTAAAATCTAAAAATGTGTTTTTATTAATTTCAAAGATGTTTTAAGTGTTAAGGCAAGAGGTGAGTAAGTAACCTGATAACCTTTCAAAAGTACCTGATCTTAGCAATCTTTTCATGGAAAAGATTCATAGGACAGGAATTATCAGCACTGGAGAGAAAAAGGCTTTCTCTAAACAACCCACAGACCATTCAGGCTTGGGGTACAGGGAGTTAATTTCTGTGGTACCATGGCTCAGTTTTTCAGAAAGGCCAGTTTACAAGAATGTAAATATGCCTGTGCATTAAGCATTATTGTGCATTAATTAAGAGTGTTAGCAATAACTTAGTGTTTTGAGAAAACTACACCTGTCGTTTTTGTAAGGTGTGAAACTAATTCTGCCTAGCAACTGGAAATGCCAGCAGCCATCATCTTTAACTTAAGTGCTTAACTAATAGTAAATGCCTATGGCAGGAATAACAATATAGTGACAAAAAGCCCTTGATTCCCATGCTCTGAATCCTTCTTTTATTCATCCAAAGTTTATCCTTGCTAGCAGATCTCTAAGTCTTAAAAAATTACTATGAGTTTGGCAAAAAGACACATGGTTTGTTTGGACTGGCCTCGGTGATCTCACTTTCTTTGTGAAAGGTGATACCTAGAAGTATGACAGAAACTGATACCTGTGTAGTTGGAAGTTACATTTCATAGGAAAAGTGTTTGATAAGTTTCTCTAGTAGAAATTGATGTTTTTTGCAGAATATGCTCAGTTGGAAGGGACCTACAAAGGTCATCAAATCCAGCTCTTAGCCCTGCAGAGGACCATCCCCGCGTCACACCACATGCCTGAGATTATCATCCAAAAGCTTCTTGAACTCTGTCAGGCTTGGGGCTGTGACCATTTTCCTTGGGAGCCTGTTCCAGTGCCCCAGGTCTCCCCTCAGTCTCCTCTTCTCCAGACTTAACAGACCAAGTGACCCCAGCCACTCCTCATACGGCTTCCCCTCAAGGCACTTCACCACCTTCATTGCCCTCCTTTGGACACTCTCTTATAGTCTAGTACCTTTCTTACATTGGAGTGCCCAAAACTGCCCACAGTATTCAAAGTGAGGCTGCCCCAGTGCAGAGCAGAATGGGACAATCCCCTCCCTCGACCAGCTGGTGATGCTTTGCCTGATGCCCCCCAGGACACGGTTGGTCCTCCTGGCTGCCAGGGCACTGCTGACTCATGTTCAACTTGCAATGAACCAGGACCCCCAGGTCCTTTTCCATGGTACTGCTTTCCAGCATCTCATTCCCCAGTCTGTGCGTACATCTGGGATTACCCCATCCCAGGTGCAGAATCCAGCACTTTTGTTGGACTTGATATGGTTGGTGATTGCTCAGCCTTCTAATTTGTCAGGGACTTCCCTGCCTCCAAGGGTGTCAACAGCTCCTCCCAGTTTTGTGTCATCTGCAAACTAGCTTAGTGTCCCTCTGAGTCCTGCATCACTTGACCTTGCTTCTACTGGGCATACACCTTCCTTTTTTACCTTTTTTGCAAGAGAAGATCCCTGCTCAGCCAAGCCAGCCTTCTGCCTTGCCTGCTTAACTTGCGATATTTGGGAATTGCCTGCTCCTGTGCCCTTAGGAGGTGATATTTGAAAAGTGACCCTTACACCTGCAAAAACATTTTTCCAGGGGTCTGACCTTACTAATTCCCTGAGCAGCCTGAAGTCTGCTCTCCTCATGTCCAGGGTGGAGGTTATGCTAGTACTTTTCCTTCTGCCAGCATATTTTAAACTCAGTTGGTTTGTGGTCACTGTGGCCAAGATGACCACTGATCTCTGCTTTGCTCATGAGATCCTCTGTTGACAAGCAGAAGATCAAGGAGAGCATCTTTCCAAGTCAGGTCCCTTAGGACCTGTTCTATTTGTTCAGGGTGTAAGAAAGTATTGCAAGACATCTAAATGCATCTTTTTTAAAGAATATTTTGTTTCCAAATGTTAATGAAGTGCACACTAGTTAGTTCAGTGTAGTCTTTTTACAATAAAACTCAAAATATGCTGCTTGTATTTTTAAACATCTTGGTAAATTTCCTAAATCTTTGATCCCTTGTCATCTCAGAGTAAAATGAAATTGAAGAAAGCACGATGTACAGGACAAATAGAAAATTCCTTTTGTTGTTATTAATACCGAGCTGTGTAGGAGAAATTTGCCATTCAATGGTCTCTAAAAAATGCAAATTTTATTTCTAACTGGGCATAGGAGATCAATATCTTTTCAACTCCTTACAGATAATCTGTTTTTTTGTAGATAATTTTATTTTCATTCTTCTTCCCTCTCCTTCCCTGTGCACCTATAAAACTGAAATATACATCAACAATTAAATACCAATATTTATTTCTATTAAGCATCTTCAGATAAGGAACTTAAGAAGGGCTTCTGCACAATATAAGAAAATCTTTGCAGGTCACTACTGTCTTTACTAGCAGAACTTGTGGGTTACCTCTGCAAGGAATAAAAAAAAAAGAAACTCCTTTTAATACTAGGAGTTTTATTACAAGATTTTTGTTATTTTATATGAATTACTGAGAAAGGGAACCTTTTTTTCTGTGTGTAAAGGCAGTTAGAACTGTACTTATAAAAGATTCTTTACTATGTTTTAATGAAATTATTCTCAACAGTCTTATTTGTTCTGTTTCTCTTCAAGTTAGAAATTTAAGAAAAATAGGGGAATCAGGCTCGTTTGCATTTTGATTTAACACTTACTGTGGTTTTTAAAAATAGTAAGAAAAGCTCTGGTCTCAATATCTGAAGAGAACTCTCAGACACTTTTGTGAACAATCCAAGCAAATTCGACAGTTGCTAGCTGCAACTTCTTCAAGAAAGAAAAATACAATGTGAATAAGAAATATAGCCTCTAACAAAACAAAGAAAAAACCCAAAACAAAACAAAAAATCTCAAGTTGGATCCTCTAAATAAAACTGCTGAAAATGTCATCAGAATTTGTGAGCTTTTTGTGTTGTACTGCATTCAATTTGGACTCATTCTTTGTAAAAATGAAGAAAATGAGTTGTGAATAAGCTTCAAGCTCCTATGAAGACAGTCTGGTACTGCCTCTGGGGTAGGCAGTGAACAAGATTGACAATAGGAAATATAGCATAGGGAACAATATTTGAGTTACAGCTGAAAAATCACGTGCTAAACTTCAATATGAGCAATCTAGACTTGAATAGCTTGTATAAATGGTCCAGGAAGTAGGATTATATGGGAGATATGCAGGGCCCCTAGTCAGAGTTTGCGTAGCAATTTTGAATTGTCTTTTCTAAGGAAGTTACCAGAGGGTAATGGACATGTACATTTACATCAGATCAACTGCTCTAGCCACTTGTCTGCATGTGGACAAGGTATTCCTTCATAGATAGAAAGTAGCAGTACTCATTTTCTTTTCTTGTTATCATAGTTACTGTAGAAAGTTTGTGTACACTTGTATTTTTAGGTCTGGTTTGTCCTATTGAAGTTGGTTCATGTGCCAGTATTAATTAATTTAAATGGATTAAAATATCATACATATAGGAGGAGATAATTCTTATGTTCAAAACCTCACGTAATTGAGCCTTCGTTTTGTCTTAGTAAATTCGAGTCCAGTTTTATTCCAGGGAATGCTGATTTGTGATTTTGTGATAGTGCTTTGAAGAGTTGAGAAACCATATTGAGCTCAACATCTAGAGTTTAATTGTAATAAATATGTTTAACCTCCAGTGTTCTACCATCAGCCTTTTCTAGTGCCAGTGGCTTCCGTGTTAGAATGCACAGCTATATCCTAGGTCTTGTGTATGCTCAGAATAAATCTTCACTGGCACTGATCTGGAAAGCCCTTCTCAGTTTTAAATAATGAAGTCAGTTTTGCAAGAATTTTCATAATCAAAGGTAGCTATTAAAAAAGAGTACAATAATGAAACACAAAAACAAATCCCAAACAACAAAACCCACTACAGAACAGGATGACAAAAGTATGCTGGGTTTTTTGAGTGAACATAAAATCCTCAAGACTAGACGCTGTTTGAAATTGATCAAAAATTATCTTACCATATTCTTACCTGTGATGTACATTTCATTTTAGCTTGTCAGTACTTTATAGCTTTTTTCTTTTTTTATAGATGTCCCAAAGCATGTCATCAGTATCCTCAAGACATTCTGAAAAAATAGCAATTAGAGAGTAAGTACATGTTAATTTTCATATCAACTGATATGAAATAATTGTATAATTAAAGAATGTCACAATTCTGTTCTTGCTCTGGTGAAAAGATAAACAGATCTTCTCTAAAGTTGAATCATCAACTACTGAATCATCCCAGTTGAGCATAAATCAGATTTTATAAAACCAATCTGTAAACAAAATAACCAGCTTCTCCAAATTCTGTTATGTCAGTGACTTTCTTGAATTCTATACTTTAAACCATTCGTATCAATAATACTTCATGGAATTTCTAGTATCCTCCCAGAGTTTTCTTTTAGATTACTTTTTATTTATGCTTAACTTTGAAGCCATGCTAAGAAAAAGTAGAAGAAAATCTAGTGTAGTGCTGTTTTATTTTTCAAGAGGAGTTTTACCTTCCTGAAGTCTTCAAAATTCTTGGCTTACCCTGACAGGATGAAATTACATTAACGCAGTAATTTTGTTAGGTGTTATCAATCTGTTAGCAACTGCGTGTAGAATTGTTGCTAGAAAAAGATGTGTTCTTGCAAAATATGAAAGCTACAAATAACTTCTTAATATCAGACTTAAAAATTACTTAAGTAATACAAAAAATCTTTTTGGAAAGAAAACCAACACAGATTATTCCATTAATGTTTTCTAAATTGCACCAATTTGCCTTTTTATGGTAACAAGGTCAGTATGTGAAGAATAGGTTTTTCCCTTGAGCATCTGAATATTCTGACAACTCTCTTTTGGGAAGAAAATGTTGTGAAAGAAGAATTTATCTGTCCAGTAGAGATATCTTTAAGTCAGTATAGCCTGTCTTCACAATAAGTCCAGGCAGAAAAGCTTGGAGTATTGTTTATTTAATCCAAAAGTGAGCTTTAAAGGAGATGAGCTAAATTTCTGTGGACTTAGTCATCTGTCTCTGACTATGTATATGTAGTCTCCTTTGATGGAGAAGAGTTTTCGGCTTTCTTTGCCACTTCTTCCAGCATCCCCAGAGGACTAGTAATATTTATTCTTAGAACGCCCCTCATGATCTAATGCTTAATTTGTAGCTATTTGGGACTTCATTTCATTAATGGGTAAATATTTTATTTGTGACACATTTGCACTGTGAAACAGAAGTTTGGAGACTAAAAAAGTTCTTTGAATTCTGTTCCTGAAACTTGGCACGAGAACTTGGTAGCTTCTTGTGTTACACTGGTGTCAGTAAGAAGCAGATTTTTAAAACTTTTTATGTAAAGTCACCACAGTGTTTATCTTGCTTTTAAAGATGAGCACTTCATCCCTTCTTTTTCTTATGTGCTTCTGTGTCTTATATTTTAAAACTGAAAGCTACATAAGTGCTTTGCTTATTTTTCTGTGTTCAAATTGGCTTCAGTTTAAAACATCAAAAGAATGTTGGTGAACATTTCTACAGTGATGGTTACCTTAAGTTTTGGTGAATAAAGATAATACAAAATTGAAACTTTGTAATTTGGGATGTATTTTTTTTTAAGCAAAACTGACAGTTCTTTTGAAAAAATAATTTGAGCTAATCGATGTAGAGCGTTTCAAAAAAAGGGAGCCTGGTTTTGTTGACTTCAGGAAATATATATAGGAGTTGGCATAGCAAGTAGAAATGGCTATGCTACTGTTCAACTAAGTCTCAGTCTGTGGGGAAAATGTGATTAATGTAGTTTTGAACTATGCTTTTTTCATTTAAGTTCTGTGATTTATATTTTTTTTCTTTTCATCAGTTTTCAGGTTGGCGATTTGGTTCTCATTATCTTGGACGAAAGGCATGACAACTACGTGTTGTTCACTGTTAGTCCAACCTTGTATTTCTTGCACTCAGAGTCCCTTGCTGCACTGGATCTCAAACCAGGTGAGTGTGGTAAGTGTCAAATTTCTTCCAATTATTAACTCTTACAAATAACACTCTTCACTTTCTATAACTATATAACTTTCTATAACTTTCTATAATTAGTGATTTTATAAATCTACGTGATAAATAAGAGAAGATTGTAATACAGGTAGTTGTCAGCTCTCTTTGTAGCTTTTGCTATTTGTTCTAATGCAAAATATTTTTCAAGGAAGAACATTTTTAATAAAAAATTTATATAGATGTTAATATATCTTGGTAAAATATCTGCATCTTCAAAGTAAGCTTGAAAAAAGGGGGGGGGGGGAGAAAATGCCAATATTGTACACACACAGAGTATGTTAACATTCCCATCAGGCTCCTTTAAATATTCACTAGCATGAATAATAAATAACAAAATGTAGACAACAGTATATGGGGATTTGCAAGCAATATTTTTGCTGATAGTTTTTCCACCAAATTTAAAGGTTATTTAGCAGGGCTAATAAGTTTTCAGAAATCATTTTCTGTGTGTTTTGTTTATGTTGATGGTACATTTGCTTTTTTTCTCCCTTAATCTTGAAGGGGTTTTTTGACTGATTTTGACAGCTATGTAAACATAGCTAAATCAAAATATTTTTAAATGAGGAAAAGTAACAATGCTTTGCATTAACCTATGAGGCACATGAAATAGATTCATGTCAATGTCTTTAAACTATGGTGTAGTATTTTTTGCAAACCCACCTGTGCTCCCAGCTTTTCAGACATGTCTAATAATACACATCAAAAGAAAATTTGGTATTCATTCTAATTTATCAGTGAAAATTTCTCTATGTTATTGTATGTCACAAGCTGTCAAATTATTTTCATTGAGCAGACTCACAGTAGATGAAAGATGATAGACCTGAAATAATTGTGTAGTCTCCAGAAGACCACCAAGCCCACACTGAGTTTTGAGTCTGCTGAAGGATCTGTGCCGTGTGTCATCTGTGAAGCCTAAAGGGAAAACACCTATCTTAGCTACAGATGTAATGCATTCTGAACTATGGCATTAGTAATGCATACATAGCTATGTGAAATAGGGTAGATTTTCATACTGCTGGTTTACATATATAAGGTAAAAGCCATGTGAATTTTTATGTTACTGTGAGTACATAATTCACTGCCCTGTCTGTTTTCAAATGAACTTGGCTTGCTCCATTCCTTACCACTTGCTAACCAGAGTAAGCCTCAAATTTGAGAAAACTGCACATATGAAAAAACCATAAAGACTTATCATTTGCTTGAGGAACACGTTGGTCTCTGTCTCAGTGCCTCAGGAAGCCATGTCTTGATTCTATTCCTGCATCAGGGAAGTGGGAAAAATGAAATCCATAACACTAGTTATATTTGCAATAGGTTAAAATTGGTGTGGACCTAGGTACTGCAAATTATTCTATTAAGGGCCACCAAAATGTTTCATCTAAACTTGACCTTTTATACTAACATGCATATCAAGTTGTTAATTCTGTATAGATCCACCTACAGTATTGAGAGTCAGGTATCTAGGCTATCATAGGATGTCTCTGCCTACATTAAGATGGCTTAAAATGTTAGGACAACACTGAAATTGGTTAGGGACTGTGTAGTTTCTGTTTTGTCCTTTGGGATATGGAAATGTTCGTCTACAAATATAAGAAAGAAAACATTGCATCTTTCTCGCTATCTGTTAGATCAATGAAGCCCATCAGCCAAGCAAATTCAAATTAGAAAAAGGGGATTTTTAATTTAAATACTAGTTGTAGAGCATTCAGTCTGTTGTGAATTCCTTGCACTGATTGTAGGAACGTGGAGTAGAGCAGAATCTACTCCGCTACCAATAGCCAGTTTGACCTTGAAGACTAATAGAATTTCAGACTCTAGTTCTTGAGTCAGTCATGTTCTAGTCACTAGATACAGTATCTCATAAATAGTCATGGTTGGAAAAACACTGAATTGAGTATCATGTGTAGGGTATCTGAGTTGTTTCTTCCATCTTTTTTGATGTTTTCATTATGCTGTGATTAGTGATAGTTAGAAAAGAACAAAGCTGGTAAAATGGATGTAATTTTTTGGAATATAAGGTACATAGTTTTCCTTGCTATAAAAGAAATGGATATAAGCTGAAAGTTTATTTATGCCCACTGTTACTCTTTTGATCTTTCAGTTTATTATTGAGGGTTTTTTCGCTCTTCTCCTTATCAAACAGTATTGGGTACTCTCAGCAGCCTGCAACCAAAACTGGCAAACTTGTAGGGCTTTAAAACTAGGATTTATAATTAACTAATTTCCATCACTAATATAGGAAAATAATCAAATGTTTCAGTAAGGCCAATAATAATAGCTGAGTATGTAAAAATTTGTCCTTTGAAATATTTAAAGAAATTCTGGCCTTCAGTCAGAACAAAAGGTTGAGCTTGGTTGGTGAGAATAATTTTGAATCATTAAATAAGTTTGTTTTGATTTGCTATTGTCTCCTCTAGTATTAACTTTTAAAACCAAATTTGAACTGAAAAATCAAATTTTGTTTGAAAATGCCAGTGAGCTGTCTTGATAACTTACTTAATGTGTTTGCTCATTCATTTTAAAAAATGAGATTTTTAAGAATTTCTGCTTTTAATGAAAATGAAATGTAATATCCTGTTACCTGTAGTTGCTTATTTAAAATAATAAATATATTTTCTCTTTAGCGTCGGGTGCATCTAGGAGACCTTGGGTGCTAGGGAAAGTGATGGAAAAGGAATACTGCCAGGCAAAAAAGGTAAGGAAATAGTGATGGAAAGTCATCTATAACCAACAGAGAAGAAAATCAGTTTTAATTTTTGTAACAATTGTGACAAGTACTCTCTGCATAACAAGTTAGATGAAAATTGTTCTAAGTTCTGCTATTCCTGTTCTTCTTTTGACTTAGTGAATAGCAAGAGAAGGGGAACTAGAACAGGGTTCAGTGAGTACTGGTTTGGGTGTTTGCATCCACACTGCCCAGAACCTTGCCAGACTCATAAGAGTCTCATAAGTATTGAGAAGTGGGAATCAATTTCTGCTTAGAAATATAAAAATTAGAGGAATAATCCCATGTGGGTTTCTAATTCTTATATTTTTATTATTCTTCTAGGCACAAAACAGATTTAAAGTTCCTTTGGGTACAAAATTCTACAGAGTGAAAGCAGTACCATGGAACAAGAAAGTATAACACAACAAAATTTCAGTTCATTCTGTCTCTGTTCTTTTTTGACTTGTCCTTCAGTGCTCGTTCATCGCTCCAGATATCAGGCCATCTTTTTATACTGAGGTCATGAGACAAGATACGTCATTGATGTACTGCTTTTACTTTTTAACAGGTGACACTTTAGAAACAAGAAATTCATCAAAAACTCTGGCCCTAACTGCTTAGATTTTTTTTATTTTTTTTTTTTTTACCCAGATAACTTTAAGAGTGTGGACCAAATGAGTTCATTTTCTCGAAGGGCAACCACATGAAACATGGTTTGTTAGCCATGTTAATTGCCTGTTAAGTATACATTAGCTTGTATTTAGATGTTAAATGTTAGTTACCATTATTACCAGCATATGTCCTTTTGTGAAATCATTATCAAAGTACTTGCACTCTTTAACAGATTCTTTATATGTGTAAAATTCATCAGCTATTTAAAGAGGAGTGTTCATTGCATGCAGATAATCATATAATTTTTCTTCAACATGAGTTTGCCTCAGTAGATGAATAAAAATAACTACTGCAACTTGTTTCATTACATGAAATTGATCTTTAATGTTAAAAAACTCTCGTCATTTGATAGACTGATTTTGAAAATCAGTCACAGTTAGATCTGCAATCTTCAAAAGCACTTTCGATGGATTGATCACACAGATTCTGAAGGGAAGACACCTGTGCCGTTTGTTGAAAGTGAAGCACTTGTTCTTCTCAACAAAACAGAAATCTTGTATTAATCTATTTAGAAAAATCATATTGATGAAATTGTATTTCATGGTTGAGTTTCAGGAAAAAACTCATTGTACATTAACCATACAAGAGTCATTTAAGTAACAAATTATTGTAATTGTAAAAGACATGTAGAATTTTAAAACAATAAAGATTTGAAACCATATGTGTTTGAAGTATGTGTGTGCCTTTTAAATACTGTCTTTATTTCATGTTAATGTATTCTAACTTCTCTATAATTTCTCCAGCAGTTCCATTACATAGAAATACCCAAATTTTCTACGAGAGGTAGTACATTTCAACAACATTTGGGAATTGCAAGAATTAACTTGTAATGATAAAAGAAAATTTAAGTAGACAGAAATTTTAATTTTGTCAGCATATTAAATGGATAAAGGACATTTTTAAAATAGTTGTACTGGCTACATTTTTTTAAATGTCTTATTTTATTTTTAATAACATTATAAAAGGTTGTACCATAAATGTGTAGCCAATGGAAAGTGAAATTATGGATTCAACTGTGAGCTTATTCCTAGAACTTAATCTATAGAGTTATTCAACTGTGATTTATCTTCAGAAGGTATGGAGTGGAAAAGAGATAAATGATCACGTCTGCTTCTGCCCATATATTGCATATAATATTTCTCCAGGCTAACCAGTCCACTTGAATACCCAGAAACTTCTGTATATGCTTTATTTAAAATTTTGTTCCACAACGATTTTAAGTTCACATTTTTATGAACTGCATGGGCTTGTAACTGTATCAAATCTTTGATGAAATAAATTTAAGACAATTGATCTCTGGAAAAGAGAATGTCATTTCGTCAAGTTGCCTTCTTACCTGATTGCTGAATTTACTTGTTGATGTACTGACTTTTTCAAGTTAGTTCTCAGAAATGTACTTTATTCTTCAAGAATAGTATTACCATAGTTGAGTACTGCCCAGTGTCATATATGTGAGTAACGTAGTAACAGGACAGGCTTAAAGCATAAGGAAAAGAAACGAAACAAAAACCAAACAACCTATGATGCGATGTTTTTTTTTCAATTGCTGATTATTTGACCTTCAACTAAATGGGAATTCAGTTCTGTCTGCAACTGGTGCAGTCTTGTTCCTTTAGTCAGCTGAATCACAAGTTAAGAAGTTATACACATAGCATAATTTCTTCCTCAAATATGCCAAGTGTTTAGAAGCCTTGGTATCTTTTACCCCATTGACAAAGCTTTCCCAGCTTCAGATAGCCTCCCTACTGCTGTGAACATTGTTTGTTCTTCAGCAGCTAATTATCTCCTGGAAGCCATCAGGCTTTGCTAAGAGGCACAGAGTCCTTCCATTTCTGGGAGGACAGTTATTCCTTGAGTAGCAGCAATGGATTTGTGTAGCATTGGGTAATCCAACACTATAACGTAAAACCACACTTGTTATTGAATAGTCTACTTTAAAGATAAGTAAAAGGGCCAGTAGAATTTTCTCCATGGAGGAAAGGTGTTGTTTGTGAAGTTCTTTCAAGGTGGATAAAACTGCTAATTTGATGTTCGCCCTAGGTGACAGAGTACCTACAAGCAGCACTCCTTTTAGGGCATACAAAAATCAGTGGTTTTCTGATACTCCAATATCCTTAAGTGCTAAGGCTTATGTGTCTTACTGCTCTGTGTTGATGACATGCTATCAAGTTCATTTGTTGCAGCCTCTGAGATGGTCTCCTGAGTGCTAGCATGAGGTGAGTACAGAACTCCATGCTGAGAATTTAAGAAAAAGTCAGAAATTCTTTCATCTTTGTCTGCAAAAAAAAAAATCTCAACTTTCTAGTCTCAGTTTATTGTTGGTAGGTTAAATATATATATATATTCAAGCTTATATATGGACAGTAGCAGTGGTGATTTATGATACTATGAAAGTTGGCTTGATTTCTAGTTTAAGATAGACAAAGGTGTGACTGATATTTATATAACTCAGAAACACATGAACAATGTATGAAAGTGAACTTGTGAAGCACCTAAATAAACTGATTAAAATAAAGTGCTGTAATGCAAACTATGAGGGAAGAAAAAGTCCTTCCTTGCTGATATCTGCCACTAAAAAAACACCAGGATGTATCTGTTATTGTTACATGACATCATATTTTTAAAATATAAATAAACAATGATGGCTTTGGTTTTTAGGAATATTTGTCATGTGTTTAATTTTATAATCTTTATGTATATTCAAAATGGAAACTCTGTCAAACAAACTCCTAACGTATTCAGTAATGATTCTGAACAGTCATTGAGAAAAATGTAGTTTACATATTTTTTGTATGTCACAGCCTTAGTAGTTCTTAAAACTATGTTTGTTATGCACCACCTATGTTGCTTCATCTTGCTCTGTAGTCAGACTTTGTGTGTAGCTATATAATTTGGGTGAGGAACATGTTTGGAAGGGATAGGGAAGAAGTTGGAGGATAAACTTAATGATCTCAGATTTCCCTAATTCTATTGTAGAACTGCATGTTGGAAACTTAGTGAGTACTAAAAAAGCCTCTTGTGCTACTGCTAATATATGTTTATTCCAGAAGGCTGTCTTTAGACAATGGAATCTTTTTTTTTTTTTTTTAGTTGCAGAAAGGAAAACGAATGGTAGAGAAAGCTGATAGAAAGCAAATGTCCTGCAGACTTATCACAAAAAGGATGTGATAATTTAAAAGGGATTTTTTTTCCAGTGTTTGTGAAAGGCTATATCTGTTTGAATACTCTGAGAAGCACGTCAGTTTTCGCACTGCTCTGCAGGAGGTCTCAAGTCAGGAACTTGTGCTGTTTAGAATTCAGCTGTGCTTCATTTTAATCTGAAAATCAGCTGTGAGTAGGACCAGTTTACACTTAAGTATACGCTTTTCCCTAATTATGTGTTGTTACATATGTTGGCATAGTAGGATTGGAAAATTTGCCCTCTGAAAAATTACTGTGTGCCTTTTTGCAGTGCTCATTTTCTTTGTGATCTAATACTGCATCCTTTCTGGTTTTGTGCAGCTTTAGCTAGAAGCCAGATTGGCTGTAAGCAATTCTTGCAAGAATTGATTAGCACTTTTTAGTACTTTTTCATTCCTCTATTTTTTTTCATTAATAAACTATAATGAAAGGAATTATTATAATCAAGTGCCAAATTAATAATTCTAGAAATGGAGTGTTCTCCATACAAGAACTCTCTTGCCTTTTCAAGCTACATTTGCCTTTTAAACTTCAGTGAGCTATCTCAGTGCTGCATTTTAAGGTCACCGGTGTCTTTAGCTCACTTTACAAGTAATTTTGCAGGCCTAAAGCAGTGATGATAAATGATGAAGGATAAACACTTACTTCCTTTAGCATTCACTATATTAGCACTCAGTTGTGTTAACAACATCCACATAAAATACTGAGGAGCATGGGAAGGTCTAGTCCCCAGACTCCAAATACTGGCTAAGAACTGAGTTCGGTGTTGATGCACTCAAGCAGCTTCAGAGTCGGAGAACAGCTGGGGTTGGAAGGGACTCCCGAAGGTTTTCTTGTCCAACTCCCTGCTCAAGCTGAATTGCTGTGACATGTCTTCAGTTTACAACTAATTTGGCAAACATTCAATTTAGTTCTTTGTTTTGAAGTTTGGGTTGAAACTGATCTTGCAGTTTGAGTAATTTCTAAATTCTCTCCTCAAAATCTAGTTATCTTAGGTAACTGCCACCTTTTAACACTCTTTCACTGTAAAATGGGGGGTTTTAATTGTAAATGCAAGAAATGTGGCAGCTACCAAATAGTTATTTCTGTGGTTGCTCCCAGCAACCACACCAGACTTTCATTCTGTATCTTAGATAATTATTCTGTATAAGAAGAAACTGATGCACAGGAAGTTCCACCTGTATATGAAGAGGAACTTTACTGTGCAGGTGAAGAGGAACTTTACTGTGCAGGTGACTGTGCACTAGGACAGGTTGCCCAGAGAGGTTGTGAAGTCTCCCTTACTGGAGGTATTCAAGAACTGTCTGGATGCGATCCTGTGCCGTGTGCTCTAGGGTGGCTCTTCTTGAGCAGGGCAGTTGGGCCAGGTGATCCACTGTGGTCCCTTCCAACCATTCTGTGATTCCATTTCATAGTTCTAACTGCATTTTTCAAGTACCATGAATTTATGGGATTTCACTGCACTGCTGAATAGTTGCTCTTTATTTTTGGCTCAATTCTCTGCTTTCCTTTCCATCAGTTTTGTTTCTTGGACTTTGACCTTTACCTGCATGTCTTTGGATTTTCTAAATAGCTGATTTTTTTTTTTCATTGTGTATTTTGCTTTTTAGGCAAAATTACTGAGTAAGGAGCAGGTTTTTCCTGTGGTGGAATGAGCATTGCTAGTATCCTATTTCCTAGTCAAGAATTTGTACCATTCACAAAAGGGTGTTAATGGAGAGCCTTTTTCACCACACTCATGCCGATTAATAAGACTTGTTTCTACCCCAGATCTCTGTGAGCTCTGCCTGTCCTGAACACAAGAATGCATGCTTGTGTACACACCTTTAGCTAATGCTGATACTTGCAGACAAAGTTGCTATGTTTTGGTTCTGTTTGCCTGTGCTGGGAGTATTAGAGGTGCAGAAAAATTTAAAAAGTAATGCCTCATTTTTATTTTTTTAATTAAGATAAGGTACAAAGATAGGATCTATGTATAACCAAAAGAATTCTGTTGTCTTGGAGCTTAGCACTTATGAGTTTACACATTCTATAGCCATTATCAAGATCATGATACTTACATATTAATTATCAAGGGAGAACAAAAAATCATAGTAAAAAGTTCCTGGCTACTTAAAAAGTAGCAGTCAGTTTTAAGTACCAGTGCACCTCTCTGAGTCTGTATTATTTAAGCAGTTGAAATGTTGGCACTTAATGTCTAACATAATCCAAG
Organism: Sclerurus mexicanus; assembly: GCA_013396755.1. Classification (NCBI taxonomy): domain Eukaryota; kingdom Metazoa; phylum Chordata; class Aves; order Passeriformes; family Furnariidae; genus Sclerurus; species Sclerurus mexicanus. The sequence goes on from VWZF01004180.1 coordinate 345,378, forward strand.
TGGTAATGAGACTGCTGAGCTATGCCTCTTGTGGGAGTTTGGTCAGCATTAATTGACTACCATGTCTCTTGTGAATGGTGGGGTGTATTTTTAGCACAATGATTGAAAAAGTAGGAAAAAAATATGATGAATACTGAACTTAGCAAAGTAGATGATAATTCTGTAGAAAATTGAAAACTTTTTAAACTTCAAAAGAGAGTTTTATTATGTGTAACTATACACAGAAAAAAAGTACTTAGTTTCATTGGAAATCAACTGATTAAAATCAACTCTGCTTTTACAAGGCTGTAAGCTGGAAATAGCCTTTTTTGGTATATAAGCTTTCTTGAATTGGACTGAAATAATTTTTCAGAGATTGTCTTTAAAAATATTTAATCAACAAAACAGTTAAGCAGTAAAATATCCTCTTTTAATTTTAGACCTTGTAATACTCATCATGTTTCTATTTCTTGTGTTTGTATCTCTTATGTGTAAGTGAATTTCTGTAAGCACCAAGTAGTTTGCCACAGATATGATGCATGCAGTTAAATATGCCTGTGACCTTCTGCCACTACCTTGTAGAGTTTGAAAGAAATTTCCGAATTCACAGTAAAGTGTAAGCACATATACAGTGTTGTTCCTGATTTGTGGCTAGTCCAGAATACCAGATCGTTTGAACCCATGTATAGGATAGGACAAACAGTAATGGTTTTAAACTAAAAGGGAGTAGATTTAAATTAGATATAAAGAAGCAATATTTTATGATGAGGATGGTAGACCACTGGGACAGGTTGCCCACAGAGGTGGTGGATGCTCCATCCCTGGAAACAAATATTCAAGGTCAGACTGGATGGGGCTCTGAGGAACCTGATTGAGTTGATGTCCCTTCTTATTGCAGGGGAGTTGAACTAGATGGCCTTTAAAAGGTCCCTTCCAACCCAAAATATTCCATAATTCTGTCTATTATTATGGTGTATGTATATACTGTGATGACATATGCTTCAATTTTTTGCAATGCTGAAGTTTTTTAAGCACTGCAGAATTGACAAATGTCAGCTTATGACTTGGATTTCATATGCCTGAGGATGCACTTTTTAATTAGCTAATTAGGTGCTCTTTTCCTGTGCTTGTTTCTGCATCTGTTCTCAGTTATGCATTAAAACCTTGCCTTCAACATATGATTACATTTTTGTCCTTTTTATGATGACAATTTCCGAGCAGAATGCTTGCTATGTGCCTCTTACGTAAGACATGAGTGTCTCCAGATAATCCACTTATTTTTGGTACCTGACAGCCAGGGTGACCAATTTCAGATACTTGGACTGCTGTTTCAGAGCATAGCAGTCTATATCTTCAAATACTGTGTTCTCACCATTTGTGCTTTCTCTGTTACGTAGTGAGAAAGTGAACTGGTGTGTACAAATGCACATGGCACCTGAAATCAAAATTACAGCCTTGCATCTGTGCCCTGTTTGACACTTGTGATTCTCTGGTACCTCTGGAAATTCTGTTTGTAGTCTGCATGGGTCAGTTCTTACTCCATAAACCAGTTTCCTGTATTAATGGGAAGTCATTGAGGAGGCTGTGCTGTGTGTGAAATCACATACCCTTTTAGAATTTTATTTTCAATGACACCTAATACACACACACACACACAAAGTCAATTTGTTGCAATGGTTGATCTGAAAAATGGTAATTTATTTTCCATGGACTTTTGTAGATTTTGATTTCTATCTACAGGGATCTTTTGCATCTCTCAGCTTTATATTAGGCTTCCATAATGTAGGTATTTGAAAAAAAGGAAGAAAAAGAAAAATCAATTTTGGTGCTTCTCCATCTGCCAAATTACTTCTTTGCTGATCTACAAATGCCATCTTCATATACTCACCTAGTAATCATCTTGAGAAATTTTATGAAACTTATGACCAGTACTGCACAGGAAGTTTAGGATGAGCCATAATTCTTACACAATGCCTTTGGACTGCCTATGATGATCTTTCTTCTTCCGTGTTTTTAGTCTCACTTTTCTTCTTCCCAGCTCTTCAGTGAGTTCAGAAATAGGAGCTTACTGTTGACAGCTCAAGTCCATCCCCTGTATGGTTAAATGAAGCATATGTGCTTGTCTCATTGTGTAGAGGAATAATATTTTCCATTGCATGTAGTTAATTTTAACCAATTCACTGGTGGCAAAAAAAAAAAAAAAAGAAAAAAAAATTGTGCACAAGCTTTAATGTTCTGGAGCTGGTTGGTTAGTCTGTAGTAGGAACTTCTCTCTTGGAAAATCTCAACTCTTATGAAGTTGAAATGACCCATAGAAGTACATCTAACCTTTAGGAAACATATGCCACAGTGTAGTCTGGCATGAAGGAGATCATCTGCTGTTAAGGGAAGACACCTCACTGCCTAACTGCTAGACCATTGATTAAACAGGATATTGTGTGAGTGTTCCCTGTGAACCCTGTGAAAATAACTTTCTCCAAGGGGTTCCAGTGTTTAGGCTTTGTTTTTTTTTCTCTTAAACTGCAACACTTTCTATGAAATGGGACAGCTGTTTGTAGGCATCAATAGCATCGGTCTCTCTCCTACCTAGAAAACATTCTTATAACCAAGTATTTCAATGGATACATTTAGAAACTATGAAAAGCAGGAGAGGTTAAAATGATTTTGTTTTCTGTATCTATTTAAAAAAAAATTGTTTTAAACTTTTCTACAGACTTTTTTATATTGTGTGCCTTTACCCATCAGAAAATTATTTATTTATTGGGTTTTTTTGTTTCTTGGACAACTGAAATCAATACATCTGTTTTCTCACATCTTTTGTTTTAAACAGGCCATGTAGCAGTTTATTCTGCAGAAACATCTTGGGAAGTCATTGGGAAGTCATTGAGGAGGAGGCTATCTTCTGCTGTAATTTCACTGTCAAACAGATTTTGAGACAAAAATCAACATTTTAGAGATGATGTCTATTATTCTCTCCTTGTCTTCTATGGCAGTTATAGAAGATGAAATGCTAAACCTATTCAGGTATTCAGTGCATAATTTAATTCTTATTTTTTTTAACTTTCTAAAATTGTTGTTCAAGCCTCTTCAATATTGATAAAGAGAACCAAAATTATTTTTAGGTATTATTTTTATTGTAAGGAAAAGGAATCTGTAAAGTATGTCTTGTGCTTTTAAGCATAAAGTAATCCAAGAAAGAAGTCTAATGATGAGGTCAGTCATTGCCCAGTAGATGTCCTTGTAAACCTGATTTAAAAGATGAGAAAAATTACAAACCTGTTATGTTGTGCTAATGGCTACATTTCAGTTTTGCAGAAATTCACACAGTGTGAGAAGAGTATTATTAAGAGTTTGTAATAACAATCTTCACTGGTAACCTTTTGTTTTCCACTTGTCACAGAATTTGCACCACGTTCCATAAACACTCTTCACCTGCCCTTCATGTTTGCATTGGCTCCAAATTTATTATATTTAACTTTTTTAATTATTTCTCTGGGTCAGTGAGATTTTTAGTTTTTTCCTTGGGGGATTTCAGCAAAAACTGAATTGCTTTGCTATAGGCTGGATGTTCTTTTCCTTTATGACCATACCTTCTCATCTTCAGTAACTGTGGAGCAAAGGAGAGTGGCTGTTGGAGTATGTGCTAAGGAGCACTGGACCTCAGTGAGACCCGAACTCTGACTCTGTTACTGGTCTGTGCTCCTACTTGTGACACGGTCACAGGCAGGTTCTTTAGGATGCTGATTTGCCTTGGGCCTTTTCTTGCACTGACTCAGGCTTTTGTGGCTGTGTTGACCCTTGGATGTAGGTGTGAGGAAGAGGAGGTCAATGGGGAGGTCAAAATAACTGTACCAGAAACTTCCTGTGATTCCTCTTAATATAAAACCAAGGAATTGGTATCCAGACAGTCCAAACCGTTTTAGCACAGGTTTTAGCTCCTTGACCAGGAGAACAGAAATGAATTTTGAAACTGTTCTCAGAGTTTCTCTTCAGCTGAGTGCTTCGCGTATCCTCTGCAGGATTCGTGGTGAAGAAGTTCTGCACACATTCTCCAAGAAACTAAACCCAAGACACTGTTTGAAGCTCACCCCCTTTTCTACAAAGGGTGATGCTGCAAGAAGTAGGGATTCTTGAGCCCCGCCCCCTCCCAAAAAAAAAATTGTCTACCACTCTGCCAGTTCTGACACTTCCCAATCAAAAATATTCAGAATGCCCATGACTTGAGTTTGTGGCATTTATATATCTTTAATACACTTCCAGAAAGTACAGTCTCCACATTTTTAGCTTCTTAAAATAGATGAGTAGTTTCTACAGGTCAATGTCTGTCACTGTTGCATAACCTTCTTTGAGTTCTTTCCGAGAGAGTATTTTTGTTAAGTCTATGAACACAATTATTAGATAAATGACAGAGCAATAGTAGCACTTCCATTTCTGCATGCTTAGTTATTCCTATTTAAACAAGCATGTGATTATAACGTGAAAGTCAAACGAGTTGATTTAGTAGTTATTTTCATTTAAAAACCTTTTTAGATGTGAAAACAAAATACAAAATTCCAATGCAGTGGAGGTCTATTATTAAAGTTTTGAATGCATAAAATGAGTCGTGGTAAGTTACTATTTCAAATGTGTCTCAAGAATGTGTGAGTCTTTTTATAACACAAAATCTGTGGGTTACTTATTAAAAGGAAAAAAACATGTTATTATTCTCATGCATTTTTTGACATAAGTAAAGTTTAAATCTTTTTTTAATTATACAGAATTAGGTGCTTTCTTATTTCAAAACCAGAGTTTAAAAATAAGGTTCTCTTATTGAACTGCATCCACTTATGTATGAAGGGTAGATAAACAGTTATTTTGTGGATCTGAGACAGTTTTTTTCATTGTTTTTGGTGATCAGTAAAAGTAGACGATAAATGTTGTAACCCCTCAAATGGAATTCCTTGCTTTCTTCCTTCTGCGTTTGGTCTTTGTGACTAAGGCAGTATGCCTGAGCTCTGCCTTCAATGTATGTTTCTATATAGGTTACGCAGCGTGAAAACAGCAACACAGTATTGCTGTGTGGACAGTTATGTGATGTTTTGAGTGTGTTTAATGTAAAGCTGATAATTCCTGTTTTCTATTTCTGTCTGACTTGAGATTAGTCCTTTCACTAAAGCAGCTTCCTCTAGGCCTGCTTTTAAAAATTGCATGTGTTGAAGATGGACATCAAAAAAGAGTAATTTCCTGCAAGGCATTAGTTTAGCCTCTGTTTCCTCTCTTTCTGCTAAGTTCTAGTTTTGATATGTGAATGAACATATATTCTATTTAAATATGTATATGTATATATGTAAGTAAGGGAAGCATGGGGCTATACAGACTACACCTCTGCTTTTGAAGAAGCAAAACCCATGAATTTTTGAGAAATACGAGTTTTGGAACAAATCACAAAGGGTAGTGGATAAAGTAACTTGCTGGCTATCGGACTAGACGATACTTTCTTCAGGATAAGTAACAATATTTTACTATACTGTAGTTTCACTTCACAATAGCCACTACTCATAATTCTGTTGATTTCTCTTTATCACTTTTTGGTAAGTGGCGATAAGGGTTGCTTCTCCAGGTCCCTGTTTCATATAAACTCGGCCTTTCAGTCTGCATATGCTCAGCATATTTTTCCTATTCTTCAATTTGATTTTTTCCACTTTCTTGTTCTTTTCCTTATCCCCTGATTTATCATCTGTTATACAATTTTTCCGTGGGAGATTATATAGAATAATTATTTATTTTATTTTTTTGTCTTGAGGAGATTGTATCATTTGCTACCCCAGTGTCTTGAACTGTGAAAGACAAGAAGGAGCAGTGCCCTACTAGGCAGCTGAGGCTCATCTCTTGGTGGTTTGTTTCTGACCTGAAGACTTCACACCATGAATGCCTCTTTGATGGCAATTTTGAGGAAATAGCTTCTTGCATTTCAGGAAGATACTAAAAGTATGAAGAGGCAAGAAAAGAAATCTGCTGTTTTTAGGGTAAAAGTGAAAATTGATTATTTGTTGTATTAGCTGCTTGAAAGAGCTGCAGTACTCATAAGAAACAGAGTGGAAATTATGCTACTCAAGTTTGAGGTGGACACTAGCAAGGTGATACAGATTCTAGAATAATCCTGAAAATTCACAGATTAGATATTTTTGTGACAGAAATGGTTTTCAACTTTGAAGGAAGAAGGAAATTCTTGTTTATATTGCCACGGCGAAAAGGAGAACTGGGGGAAGGTGGCTGGCTACAGGTCACCAGGAGGAGCGAGGCTAGGGGAGGCTGGGACTCCAGGGAAAGCCAGCAGGGCTCTGGGGACCTGATGACACCTGCAGAGCGGTGTCTGATGGGGTGTGTTTCCAACTGCATGGGAAGATGATGGCCTGGTAGTATCAGCCAGGTACACAGCTGTAGCATGGCTCAGTGCAAGCTGTGCTGCTTTTTATTTGTTCTGAATATTATGGATATTTTTTGACGGTTCCCATGTGCTTCACCAACTATTCTGATGGGTTCTGGTTTTCCCAGTATCTCTGGTTTTTTTCAGCATGGAGAAAGGTTCCCATAATCCTCACTGTTCATAAGATACAAATATATGAAGTAATTAATAAGGGCATCTGGTCCTGCATGGGACTGTATCTCCAGGGCAGAATGACATTCCCTAGTGTGTTATATAAAGACATATTAAAATAGTACATGGAAGTCTCTGACCAGCTCAGAGATTTGAGAAGGACTTTCCAAATACACGTTTGGCTAGAGATCCTGAAGAAATGCTCAAGGCTCTGTTGTACATCCTAAAATTAAAGGCCAAGACAAGCAAGAGAGTTCAAGCTGGAGGCTTAGGGAAAATCAAAGTTATCCTGACTGATTTGTGGGGGGGAAAAAAGTAAATAGGCACTTGCCTTACACTTTTACCCTTAATTTCTTGTACCATTATTCCCATTTAGGCTCCGCTGTAATGTTAGCTAATACAGACACCTACTACAGAGAAACATCTCAGTGACTTCAGAAGGATAGCTGGTAGTCTAATGTTTGTAATGAGTCACAGTTTGAGCATGAAATGCAGGGTTTTGCAGAGAAGTTCAGGCTTAGATGTGTGATTCCACTTTGCTTGTCCTTTGCAATGGGGAGAAGATGACATCTAAAGCCTTCCAAGGTCTAGAATCTGTACTCTCAACTTTTTTTTTTGCCTTTTTTTTCTGATTTGTTTAATAGAAAACCCAGAATAACTGTGTTAGAAGCCTATCCATCCGAAGTTTGTCTGTCACTGCAGTTCATTTTATACTTAAGTGTCAAAACATACAATGGTTAAAAATTAAAAAGATAAATAAATCAGTCCTGTGTTATTTAGGATGCCAACAACTGACACTGTGGCAGTAGCATGATGTATGCAAAGAGAAAGGTGTTGCTTTCTGATAACAGTGTTTACGGTTAAGATATCTTCATTTTGTTATGAGATTATCTTCAGAGACGGGCAAGTAGAGGATTAAGTGACTTCAAAACACACAAGAAAGTGAATTTAAAATGCCAGATCTTCTGTCCTGCTGGACAAAAGCATCTCTCTTGCTTTGAGGCCCAGTGATGCCAAATGAAATGAATGTAATGTCTCCTGATGGCAGAGCAGTGCTGTATAAAGGACAAGTCCAGGCAACAGGAAAACATCACCTATAAACTGAATGTAGAGGACTGATCCTAACATTCAGAGTTTGGAATGTTATTTTGTTGATTATTAGGAGGCATAGATTAATCTTTTGGGGGTTTTTTGGGATATTTTTTACTTTTTGCCTGTAATAGGAATTTTTACATTTACGCAACTGTTTCTTTAGTATCAGGAGAAAGGGGTAGAGATTTTTCTGAGGGAAAGTACTGGCAACTGAATGGATATCTGTGAAGAAAGCGGGTATTTTTTTGATACTTTATAGCTCTGACTATCAAAACCACAGTAGAGGGAAATTCTTATGAAGTTATGAAACTAATAAAACTATGGCTTTGAAATACTTTTTCCAAATTAGAAAGAAGTCATCTGTGACAGGAAATATGAGTCAAAAGACAACAGATTAAATTGCCTTAGATTTTTTATTTTCATTGTTCATGAGAAGCCTCATCTTTAGTAAGAGTGGTTTCTATTAGTGTCTTGCTGCAACAAAACTTTGACTCTAATATGGGCAATGCCACAGAAAAGGTAGTCTTTTAACTGATATGGAGTGTTCTGCAAGAATTCAGGCAGTCCTAGATATTAAATACACCACAGGAGATGTTGCAAGATCATGCAGCTTGGTCAGAAAACTGGTGTAGCAGCCTTTCTCCAATGTCTTTAATAAAAGGAGCCAACAACAATCTACAAAGAAATAGGTGTGCCAAAATAAAAATTAACTTAATGAGAAAGGCTGCCTTTTGAAATTTTATTAAAGCTTTCTATCTGTTTTACCTAATTTAATGTTTGGGTTTTCAAATTTATTTATTTTTTTTAAATCTGATCTCTGTTAAAATTCTTTTTCACAGATTTATGCCAAATGTGTTCTTAAAAATCATTCTGCACATCTGATACTTGAGGAAAGGTATTGAAAAGAGGAAGAAAAAAAAAAGGAGGAGGGAGAAAGCTGATAATAATTTATCTTGGGAAAAATAAGAGTCATGTTAAAAATCTCTTGGCATTGTGCTGTAGGACTAAGCACGTGTGCATTCATTATAATGAGCTTAAACATCTAGATAACTATTTTGGGAGGTGGCCCTTTAGGGTGGTCTTCCACTACAAGCTAATTAGATGAAGTCCCTTAAAAAACAAAAACACCCATTAATCTGTGCACATTAGCTAGCAAGTATGTTCTTAAAGTAATTTCTGTGGTGACAAATTGTCTCAATTATGGATAAATATGAATTTCTTTTAAGTAATTATAATTTTTATAGTCCTTATAATATCTAGTAAATATCTAGTTTTTCTTTAGACTGACCTATTTCTACAGTATTTCTATGGGGAAGGCTTTAGAATAAGTGTATTCAGCCACCATGAGCAATTCTTCCATCTGCCAGAAAAGTTAGGGATAACATCCATTTCTTTTGTTATGAGTGTTTTCATATTTATTTATTTATTTTTAATTTTGTGGTATTTAAGTCAAAATAACTGATTAGGTCACTTAATTTGGCCTTAGTTTGGCACTCTATAGGCCTTTATATTTTTTCTCCTTTGGGATGGAACGGAACACAAGCTGCCTAAATGAAAATAGCTTAAAATATGAGTCTGTCTTCCACAAGGGAACACTTGGTCTTAGTGTTAAGACTCCCACTATTTGTTATAATGATTAATCCTACTTTCTAAAAATAAGAACAACAACAACAACAAAAAAAAGTAGACTGACTTCTAAATATGATGCACATGGCTTAGTTTCCAGCTCGTGTTTTCATTTTGCTGGTCGCTGGCCCAGGGTACTTTAGAGATGGCCCTGAGGGGGTAGATATGTTGCACTCAGATATGGTAGAGTGACCCTGTATCTGCTGGGCTATGGGAAATAGGAAAGCATCTTCCCTTCCTGAAGAGCCTTGTGTCTTATTCCTCTTTTTTGACTGACTTCCATAAATTAATCTCTAGAAGTATGCAAGAAGTTTGTGTTTTGGTTTTTGTTTTTGTTTGTTTGGTTTTTTTGGGTTTTTTGGGTTTTTTTTCTGTCTGTGGGGGATCTAAGGTGCCTTCACAAAAATCTACCAGCCAGACTGCTCTAACCAGGTGCACCTCCAAGCACAAAGACTTCCCATCTCTCAGGAAGGAACACGTGTTCCAGTTCCTGTGTCTGCTGTGCCTCTGTGCACATGCTGCTTGGTGTTTGTCCAGTCTTCAGCTCTGTGGCTAGAAATCCCAAATCCTAAGGGTGGATATGAAACTATCTCTAGTGGCAGACTTGCACTGGCTAAGTGCTCTGTTGCCAGGGAAAAAAGGGTGGTCATTGTGCTGGTTGTGTAGATGTCATACTGAAGTATTTATGTAGAAATATTTGAATATTTTTAAAGTCAGTCTATTATATTCAAAAGCAGTAACCAGAACTGGTGTGTTGAGTTAAATACAGACAAAAAGATGTTAGATGTGATGGCAAAATTATTTATCATGCTGACCCTCTTGAAATGTGATAGGCATGTTATGTTGGGTTTGTTGATGGGGTTTTGGGTTTTCTTCCCCCTAACTACGTTTGCTGCTACTTTTAGATATTTGATTTTTCTCTAATCTGGTTTTGATTAGAAAAATGATTAGCTAAGCGCTTTGATAGTATGGGTAATATCCGGATTAATTTAAACACAGATCGTGGGCTCCTTGACAGCCAATAAATGGCAAAGTTTCCCAAGCCTTAGTTTAGTATCTGGGCCCTAGTAGAACACAATGCCAATGCTGGGAAGGAGCACTTAAGCGGCAGGTAATGCACTCCTTCTCTGGGAGCATCTTTTCAGCTGCTGTAGCTGTCAGGTGTGGAGAGATCTGCAAACAGGTAGTCTCCTGTGACACTGAGGCTGCGGGAGGTGGAAAACATGCAGCACAGCCTGAGAGGTTTCTAGGAGTCATGAAGGATAATAAATAAGCACTTAAAAAAATTTAAAAATCTCAGATATTAATCTATCCAGAGAATTTGTCACTGGGGTAGCAACAGCCCTATTTAACAAGATATAAACTTCCCTTTTTCCTAAACATCACAGGCATTATGGAATTTGCAGCTTAAACAGCTGAGAGAAGCACAGCTGAGGTATTTGAGGAACTGCATTGCATAGACAAGTAGGGTCATAACTTATTAAAACATTTGCAAAACACATTCCACTGAGATGAAGTTAAACAGCTAGAGCATCTTTCCACGTAAGAAAGGCATCGGGGACCAGAATGGGTAACCAGGGAAATAGGCTGCCCAGACACATTCCTCGGATCACTGAACCCACTTTTGATAACTCTGAGCTCACTATCATTGGCTTGTAGGGCAAATGCAATTGGTATTACAGTAAGTGATGCTGTAGCTTATGTAAGAATTATTTTCTTCCCTCATCCCACTGTATTTCTAAACCATATGTGATTGTAGGCTGCCTTGAAAGCAGATGTTTTGGTCACAAAGAGAGTAGTGTGCAACATAATTTTCCTGAAAGCCCTGTATATAAAAGGTGGAAAAGATGAACTTAGTTGTCCTGTAGTTCCATGACAACTTGCAAACTGGTCTGGCTGTTCTAGTCCAATGATGTAATATTGGCAATAGTAAGCAGGAGTAAAGCCAGGGATTTCAAGTTAGTGCACAAAGCTACTAGACAGCTTCTCTGTGTCGCATCTAATATGCAGTAAGTGCAACTGCATGGTCATAACTCTCTGCTTTCATCCCTGTTAGTGATTGTGTTTTGAGGGACTAGAGTTCTGGATGGTATATCCTCCAAAGAAGAGGCCAATTAGGTGGGAAGCTTCCCTCCATCACTTCCTAGGAAAACTGTGTAGCTACATATAGAGAAAGTGCCTGCCCTGCACTTTTAATAGAAAATGTAATATTCATAGTGATGGAGAAATATATCCTGTCAATGAAGATGGGTGAGAAGTTCTCTCTACAGTCTCAGAGGTCTTTGGTGAACTGGAAACACAAATCCCTTCAGAAAGCTGCAGGCACTGTTCTGAGGGCAATAAGCATGTTAGAGATATTTTTTTTGTCTTATGTCACAAAGTTGTTCTGAGTATTAAATAATCAGTCATATGCAGGATATATCCAGACTCTATACTCTCCATAATTAACTGTTTAACAACGTACAGATCACCTGATGTGCTAACTGGAGAATTCAAGTGCATCATCACTTGAAGACTTCTTTGAATAAGGCTTATGCAAAATAATAAGTAAAATCTGCAAAGAAATCGATGAATACTGTAACTGAAAGTGTACAAAAAAGTGGAGATCCTGGTTATCATTGGCCAGTTCCTTAAGACATGCAGAATTAGTATTAGTTACTCTTAAATCAGCAAACACTTTCGCAAGGCTGGGCGCTGATAAACATCATATGCTGTTGTATTAAGTGTAAAAAATTGATTGTTTTTCTGGCTCTAGGGCTAATTGTTATTAGCCCAAATGAGCTATCAAGGTGATATGATAAAGGCCCCATTGAATATTTGTACAGAATTTAATTAAATATGCATGTGCCACTTGCTCTACAAAGAACATAAGGGAAAATATGACTAATACATAAAAGCAAAGATTAGTTTACTTGTCAGTTCATGATCATGATATAGATGGAATTTCCTTCCATAAAAACAGCATGACAAAGAGTTCATGAATATTTTCATCAGTAGCTAATGTTTCCATTCCCAGAGGAGAGCTCTAGGCCCACAAACAAGAAAGACTGCTACATTTAAGATTCAGGGGAATGTCATCACGAAATGTAAACTGTCTCAAGAAACTTTCAGCTTTGATAGTTTTACCTCATTAGAGGCAAGTGCATCCCAGCTTCATAGCCCAGACCCATATTAATGAAAATCTTTGGCTAATTTAGCATTTTGTTGTACTGAAAACCTGTGCTGGGCTCCATTGAGAGCAATGAGAGTATGTAAGCAAAGGACAGTATTGTTTCCATTTTTTTACCCTTTTCGGGTTGAAAGGTGCAGCTTTTACACTGCTACAAGTCTGAGGATGTATTTTCAGAGGAGGGCATAGTGGATTTATATGCATTTACTGTCTGACACATAGGTTTTTTCATAAATGTAATAGATTCAATTATAGATTAGTAAGTAACATTTAGGTGTGACATATATATGTTTTGAATACGGCTATGTCAAAAAATAATTCTCTCCTAGAATAACATATTTCTCCTTGTAAATATGAATTAGTTAATTACAGTCTGACTTTGAGGCCTTGTGTAAACTATTTATGCACTGAGCTGATTTGAAATAGCAATATCAAGTATTTGGAGCTAGATTACCTTCTGTCAAGGTGTAATTTTGATAATTCTGGTGTGCTTTTCTGAGGCCTTTTGTCCCTTCTTCTTTAAACAGTGAGGTGATAGGCAAATAAAATTGGAAGGAGTTTTACCCAAATATGGGTAATAAAAAAGCAGTGCTGCAGCAGATCTGCAGAAACTGACACATAGGAGCAAGTAGCCCTAATAGTAAATGAAGGAGAACGGTGAGGATAAAGTTGGAATAGTATTCTTAAAAGTGGATACTTGGCAGAATGAGTTAGAGATGACATGGGGGGGAATACTTTTACAAAATGGCTTGCAGCCTTCAAAATGTGAAAATGAGAAAATCAGCAAGTTTCTATAAAGGGAAATCATCCACAAACATCTAGAAATATTTTTATTTTCAGTTGAGTGCTGTGACATCTTTTCCACAGAAGGAGTACAGAAATTCAGGAAGTTCTTAATATAGCTGTTGAGCAAATCCAAATGGGCAAACGTTGTTTTGTTTGGTTTTGTTTTTTTCCCAAGTGCATGCAAGTTCTAGCAGCAAGCAGCAAAGTTCTAAGAAAATTAGATAATTAAATTATTGGATCAGATCTTTTCTTCTAAGGCTGTCTTAAAGAGCATTTTACTACATTTCTATTGTTTATATTATTTTAATGTCTCTCCTTAAGAGACAGCTGGCCTGTGTCTGTAGACCATGCTATTGCATAGTCTGTTATTGCTCTGTTTTACATGCAGTGTGGTCCCAGAAGCAGCCAGGACGTATCTGGTGTGGAATAGAGAGTGATGTCTTTCAATGCCTGAAAGCATACCAGGGAACGCAAGGAGTCCCTGGGCTCCCTTACTGATGCTCTTGCTCAGGGTAGGTGCTGGGGCAGACCCTGCTCCATTTTACAGAGTGAGCTCATGGTACCAGGTGTGTACACATTGTGCAGTGCACTGTGGCAGGGGCAGTTGCGCCCCTGATGCCCACTGACAGTGTCCAGAGTTCCCAGAAGTTCGACATCCTGTGCTGCTGAACATCAGGAAATGCTGCCTGGCAGTCACTACAAGAAATACTGTATCTCTTTAAGAAATAAATTTCTCAGTATTTTGTCCTCAAGAGCTGTTGTGTAAAGTACCATTGAGGGAATATTAGCATAAAAAGCAATTTATTCTACTCTTCTTTAGAACTTGAGGCAGTTCCACATAATATTGTGTGAATAGTCAAGGCTAAAGCACAACAAACGTCTCCAGTTTATTGGAGGAAAAACAGAAAGGAAATGGGAAGGAGAAATGGAATGTTTTTTGCAGAAGGAAGATATGTAAAAGGGAAGACATAAAGCAGCAATGGAGTGCAGTGGTATACTAGGAACTTCCCTGTTAACACAGAATTCAGGAAATTTAATGTTATGGAAAGATACCACAAAGACAGGGACACTCTTTCTTATCCTCCCAATATACCTTATCAGGGTGCAAACTTCAGCTTGTTTAGGGCATAACCAGGCAAAAATCTGAGGATCTGCTATGATGCCCAGGAAAGCAGAAAAAAGAAAGAAATTTCTTTGATTTTCAAAGAAAATGGCCTGGAAGCTCAGGACTAAGTCATCCCAATATAAAGGAGTATGGATAATTCTGAAAAAAAGGCCTATTTGGCCAAGGAAAAAGCTTTTTATGATCCAAAATGGAGGAGCACATAAAATGGGGAACAATGACAGACTGTTTGAAAGCGTTGCTCAGACATGCAAATGAAGGCCAAAGCATAGCAGGAGCTTAGAGTAGTAAGGGTCATAAAAAAAGGCATTTTACAAGTTTGCTCACATAGAAGCTCAGAAAATGTGGGCTTTAGGGGAATGGTGGGAGGCAACTGCAGGAGGAAGGATGCAGAAAAGACTAGGTATGCAACTTCTCTTTTTGTTTCCCTCCCCAGGCTTCACAGGAAAACCACAGCTATCATGGTTTGTGAAGAAGCAGGAGAGCCACTACTGAAAGCAGCAGAGCATGGAAAGCAGGTGGGAAAAGCACACTTTAGGCTGTCTCACTCCTGTTTCCAGGCAATATTTGTGGACTCTGTGCTTTCCATGATGAGGAGAGCATACCCTCAGCAGATTTGTGGGTGACACTTAATTAGGGAGGACCTTGCAATAACAGGCTGGAGGCAAAAAAAAAAAAAAACTCAAAAAGTTTCAGCGGGGACATTTGCAAAGCTCTGCTCTCCCAGAAGTCTGGCTCCATGCATCAGTACAGCCTGTGACCGGCCCGCACAAATGGGAGCTCTGATGAAAAAGGACTATGTGTTACAGCAGAAACGAGGATGAATGGGAGTCAATAGTGGTCTGTCAGCACTAGTAAGACAAACCCCATCCTGGGCTACCCTGGAAGAAGCATGACCAGCAGGAGAGTTTTATTCCTGCTGAAGCTGATGTAGTGTGTCCTCTTCTCAGTTCCCTGGTTCGAGGAGGATGTTGGATTGGATAAAGGTCTAGAAGAGAGCTACTGAGATAGTCATAGGTAGTGGACTTGTGAGGAGAGGCTAAGGGTGCCAATGGACCATGGCAAGGAGGAGCTGTTAATGGTAGCATGTGACTGCTGGAGGGAAGGCTAAGGGGGGACTTGGTGGCAGCCTCGGATTATTTGAAGCACAATGGAGAAGGATTTTTTTTGAATAGTGAAAGATGGCAAAGCAAGGGATAAATAACTACTTGAGATGTTTAGAGTGGCCTTTCTTGCCTAGGAAGGTGGTGTAGCACCAGAGTACATTGCTTCCTTGGATATGTTGGACATCTGATGTATGTTTTTAAATGTGGGAGGGAAACTGCTGGCCCTCAGAGATTGCTGTTTTACTGACTGAGTAGCAATGCCCAAGCCAAGTTCTAGCACAGTTGTGCCACTTTAGCAGAACTTTGAAACTCTTCTATGGAGCCGTATAACTTTCAAGGTATACTGCAAGTACATATGGGACACACATGGTTTCACTGCAGATATGGATTAATTTAAAATGGTATTAAAATATCAGGAAAAGAAAATAGCAGTTATGAGGGAAATGAAAGTTGTAAACAGAATGATAATCTCTGAGCACTTCTGGCTCTGTTTCTAGATGTCAGATGAAATCTATTTTCTCTGTCTCAGTTTGGAGGTATTTTGTTTCTAAATGGTGCACTGTGTTAGTGAGCAACAAGGCCCAAAACGAGTACAAAAAGAATAGAGCAGGATCACATTAATGCAATTAGTATGCATTAATACATCATACATTATTATCTTGTTCAAAATGAAATAATTGTAGTAGATTAAATTACAAGCAATTAATAGCCACTTGAGGGCTAAAGCCTTATTTATTTTTTCATATGAGAAAGATGCTGCCTTTTGCCTTCTTGAGCAGGAAGGATGATCGAGGTCCATTGCAGTTTGGTTTGCTTTGTAAACCCTGGGCACATGCACTGGAAATACACTTTATTTGCAGAATCTATATTTTTGAAATATCTACTGAGAAAAAGCAGAAACTAGCTCTAAATGCTTTTTCTGCACTTCATAGCCTAAACATACAGACTGTTGTCTTTACTGAGCAACAACATCTGTTACTCTGGAAAAACAGATGTGTGAAGTATACTAGCAGTCGGGAAATATCAAAAAGGTGAAGATAAGACTTCAGCAGCTCCAGAGACAGCAAGGAATTTGGAAGAGAAGACAGATGCCATATGTGTCATGAACAAGGCATGCAAAAGAGGAAAAAAGATAGCTTGTGAATTGTTTAATTTGGAACGATAAAGGAAGAAAATTACAATATTGTGAGAACTTGCTTATACTTTTATTTTCTTTAATCACATTCCTTATTTCTAACAGAGCGATGATTTAGAGGTTTCCCAAGAATCCCTTCATAGTTCTGGGTGCTGATTTCCATTGAATTTCAAGGGTTTACTGTCAAGGGGATGATTGGTTAGTTGAACAATAATTGGGTATAATTCTTGGCCATGTTATAACAATTCATGAGATGAAAGTCTGGCTGCAGGAGATCACATAGTAGGTTTTTATTTGATATCAGAACTTTGCCCTGTTTTTTCTTTTTCTTTTTTTTTTAACAGCTTGATCAGAAAAGAGGTAAAAAATTAAAAAGTTTTATGTTTAGGGATCTGATCCATAGTACTGTAATGCTTGGAAAAGCCAGTCTTGGATCTCACCAGGTCTCTCAAACCCTGATTTATTTCAGAAGAGCCTTTTTGATGCAGCAAAAGTTGACTAGAAGTCTTTGCCCTTTCTATCTAAGTCTAGCATGCAAAAATCAGAGTTCAGAGCAATGAGTAAATAAATTATTATAGTTCAGACAGCACATTTGAACTTCTAGAAGTTTTAATCCATTCTCTGTTTTCCCTGAATATTTGCTTCTCCCTTTGCAGTGTTTAAAATCATGAAAACTGGGAGATATTTTGATAGCATTTCTTGCTAGGGGAGAAGGGTTCTTTTCCTGACCCTTATGTGATGCACTGGTTCTTTGTGTGTCTTTGAGAGGATTTTAGTCTCAAAGTTGCAAGCTAAGACAAATGCTGGCAGCAGTTGCTTTGCTCCTGGGTACCCTGAAGGGGGCTAACAGAAAATCTTAAGGTAGAACTGAGCTGGCATATAGGAAATAACATTTTAGATTAGGTCCAACCCCTACCTAATCCCACACCATGTCTCCAACAACAATTAGTGTAATTTACATCAGACAAAAATGGGATTATGGGGTCTTTGTTTATGCACAGATACTTGAAGGCTTATTTTGAGTTGTCATCATTTGAAATTGGCTTAAATTCTGAAGGCTGTAGTTTAATGTCTCACACTGAATCATTTGTAATGAGTTATGATACTGTGGATCATCCACAGAAGTGACCACTCACTCCTCAAACTTTGCTGCTTTCTTGACCTTCACGGCTTTTCATGGCAGTATGTTATGCATGCTTCAGTTGCACTTGGGATGAAAACAGCTTTGGAAGTCTGCTTTGATGTGCATTGACAGTGAAGGAGAAGAGAAACTTCTTGACTACATGCTCTGAAGCACTGGTTATTTCTATGATAGTTATTTTGTATGCTGTTATCACAGCACCAAGTTTTCCTCTTGTTTTCTACCTTGTTTTCTAAGTCACAAACAGGCAATCTTATTTCATGTGATTGAGGGTTTTGTTTTTTCATGTTTGATCACTTTCAAAGCATCTCTTAGACTTCCTATATTTGTCCACATCAGATGCTCAGGATTGCCTATGGTGGGAGGAACGTGTTAAGCGAGAAAGACTGCAGATAATAAAGTCAGAGAATCTACAAAGGCAGATTAATGGCTTTTTGACTAAGAAAGAGCAGCAAAGAAAGTCTTGAAGACAGAGAAGTGGGAGAGTGTGAGGCAATTTCATCATTAACAGAAGCAGGGCCAAGAATTCAGAGAAAGGATGTCTCTGGTGCTGGGAGGGACAGATCAAGCAGAAAAGTTTGTAGGCACCCAATCTGGGATGAAATGTCTGAAAAGAAATTATTATAACGTATGATGCTAAAATAAATTTCATATACTTTACTCCTCCTATAAATTATTCCGATTTTGTAATGGAAAATTTACCCCTTGGTTTTCCAAGAGTCAATAAAGTCTACAAATAGTGCAATGTTTTACATTATCAACATAGTATTAGATGACTACAGATCATCAGCTACAGAAAAAACAACCCAACCTCTTCTAAAACTATTGCATAAACTTTATTGACAGAATTTTTAAGTATGGTCTTGAGAGTATGCAATCACCTTCCATTTATGTGGAATCACCCAATTTAGGAAACGGTATCTTCATTCTGAGGAATGAGTTATGGGGAGCTCTTGCATGTTGTTCTGTGAATTAAGTGAATTTTTGTATTGATGTTCAGCCACTCACCATGGTAGCCAGGTATGTGGGAGGATCTGGGACAGGAAAGAGAATTTTGAGGGCAACAAAAAGCTTTAGATTGCAGAAGACGAAAAGCAGACCTGAGAAATGCAGGAGTGAAAAAGTCTGAGATGTGGATGAGACCGTATTTCCTTGGGAAAGGCTGAGAGGTGAGAGATGAGTACTGCCTTTAATGCTCCCTGTGCCAATACCAAGGCAGCACATGCAGAGTTTGGGTGGGCAGCCCAACTGGGATGGGCAGGGCAACCTGTCACTCTGTTGCAGCACAACCACATGCACTCCTGCACCATCCAGGGCTGTGATATCCATTCCCAACCACAGTTGAACCCCTGTTGCTTATTTTGGTAGAATAGTTGCAGCTAAGGGCCCAGTTATGTGCTTGGCAGTGTTTCAGCCTTTTTCAAAGAACTGTGCATGGGTACCTGGGATATCTGAACTTGGTTTTTAGAACATGCTTTTCTGAATTTGTTGTTTTGAATAATTTCTTTACTCTTTCACAGCAGGAGAATGCTGTTCTCAGCAATCCATTTACTGTGCCTGAAACACTAGTCAGGCCTGTTAAAGGAGGGTAATTGCAATGCTCCTTGCTTTGCATACCAGTTAGCAGTCAGGCGGGTGGTCTTAGTGCCCAGTTGTGTGATGCTGTGATGTGCCTGTGGGTGGGAGAAATCTCTTTTTCTAATGCTGGCATAGAGCTATATACAGGCAACAGTTATTCACTGGTTTTCTTCATATAAATGTGGAGCAACCAAATGGAATTAGTAGGCAGTAAGTGTAAAGCAAAAGATAGTGAGTTTCTTTACATAAAGCATTGTGAAAGTGCCTTGCTTACTGCAATAAAATGTCTGTACATAAGGGTATCAATATAACTGTTGGCTCAGGAAGTCTCTAAATCTTGGGGTGCTGGAAACTGGGCACAGATAGTGTTCATACTTAAAATTCCTTTGATTCTCCTTTGTTGCTGGCCATTATGAGAACTGACTGGGGCAGAGGACCTGAGCTGAGGATCTGAGCTAAAAACCTTTGTCTAAACCATATGGTCATTCCTACTTTCTTAGCTTGAGGAGGTAGGGGTTTGCAAGAGTTTAATTATTTGGCACATAACAGTTCAAGAAGTATTATTGGTTGCCCCATTTCTTTTAATTTCTTTTCACAAGTGTTCACCAGCTAAGAGCTTCCTATTCTGTGTAAAGTAAGTTACACCAACACCCATCCCCCAAAGTTCCCCCTAAACCTGCAGTTGCAACAGTACATTAATTATCTTCTCACTTGGGTTGCAGTGCCATTCTGGGCAAAAAAACAACTGCTCATCTGACAGTACAGGATCCAAAAGTGTTTTCAAAGTGTGAAAACATCTACAAATAATAGAGGTACCTGTATACCTAAAGTATGTAATTTTCCTCAGGCATCCAGTGAGGTGCCACGCTTGATCTGGAAACAATTCAGTACCAAGCATTTTAATGAGAAAACTTTTTTCTCCCTTTAGTATCCCTTTAAAACCCCCCAAAAATAGAAATTGTTTAACCAGTACATTAAAGTGTTGTATGTTGTTTTCTCTGACCTACTGCTCTTACAGCTTTTTTTCAGATGATTCTCAGTGTGAAAATTACTGCATCCATATACTTATGAAATGTCTTGCTTTTACCTCCGAGTCAATCCTGGGGCAGCTAGAACAATTGTACATTAGTGGTGTATTCAGGACTTTCAAAGACCTGATTCTGCAGTGCTCCAGGCAGCAATGCGATGGGCTGAGTTTATGCCTGTCCAGTGAAACCAGGGTGAATCAAAGGTTCTCAGATCATCATCTGAGAAAGCCTTGAAGTTTCAATTGCACATGACCATTTTTCATGGATTTTAAAGTAAAGAGAGTCACACAAGTAATGACTGAAGCATCCCAGCCCTGTTAAGAGGTGGGTCTGTGTTAGCAACCTTCTGGTTTCTCTGATGATTCTACCAAAATTACTTCTGGACCATGAAGGGCCCACGAGGAAAAGGCATTTGAGTTGACTTTTCTACTTTTGCCTTTGAATGTATTTCTATCTATGTTGTGGACTAGTTTATGCAAATAAAATAGAGAAATCAATATGTGCCAGAGACTATTAAAATCTCAATGATGTGATATCTGTAAGAATGCTCAAATTTTTTTTACTGTGTTCCCAGTATTATAAACCTAAACTTTATGGTAACTTGAAAAAAACAAGCTTTGTTTTTTTCTAAGTTTCTAACTTTTAACACAGAGCAAAACATTTCCTCTGAGTGAACCCAACTTTTTAAATTAAAAAAACCCAAACAACAAACAGTCCAACACAACTGAAGTAACTGTAATTGTATGAGATCTGAAATACAACCTATACTGCTGTTTGATTAGGTGTTTAATGTCCTTCCTTAGGTGTTTTCCTGTTTACTTGCTGTGATATAGCATCTTCTGGTGGACTGTTAAAGCTCTTCTATAAATGTAGTTCAGATCTTATGTTTAAGCCTTGTGATTTATGAATGAACTGGTGAAACAGTGAGTAGGCAACCTATTACCTTCTGGGCACTTGCAGGTGGTGTTTCAGAAGCTTGTGGGCTTGTTTCCTCACCTTTCAGTAGTGATTTTAAGACTTTGTATTTATACAGTGACTAGAATTAAACCTCTGTTAGTTCAAAACATTGAAATGTTTTTCAGCTGTAATAGTAGCAGACAAATCAGGTTAAAAATTGGGTACATATTCTGAATTGAATAAAGATCACTTTTCTAGTTTCAATAGATTTTTTGGTGCTGTTGAAACCATTCCCCTCCTAACCACCTTTAAATTTGGAGGTCTTTAGCAAGGAGGAGAAAAGTGGGTCCAGTTGAACAGTCCAAAAGAAACTGGTTTGACTTCTAGCTGTGTTTGGCTGTGCACTTTCTTTTGGAGCTCTCCAAGGAGGATGTCTTTGTATTATCGTTCTCAGTGGAGGTAGGAGGAGCTGCTGGGGTTTTATAATAGGACTAGGCCACTTCATTTGTTTGATTGATGAAAGGAACCATTTAGTATTGTTGAACTGATATGAAAACAGAAGAAGACTGGAAGACAAAAGACAGTTTGACCTCGGTATGAGAAATAACTTGATTTTCTGTAAACTACGAGTCTGTGAAGATTCCATGATGTCCAAGATCAGAAGATATGTATTTAAATACTTCTGATGATCTTTTTTTATGAACAGAAAAACACAGGAAAATGCATAGTTGCAATCTATCAAGGAAAAATAATCAAAAAGTCAGAGCCATCAGATCATCAAGGAATTGTTTGCCAAGAGTAGTTAGTGGTAATGAGCTTTAAAGTCAGTCATGAAATCCTTTATGCTGCTTTTAGTTCCTGGAAGATGTGGGCTCATCCTGAATTATACAGTTTTCCAGATGGTTTGTGACTGCAAGCACACACAAAAAGAAAAAGCTATCTGTCTGGATAGTGCTTCCCATGTATTCACAGTAGTTAACTAATTCTCATGTGATGGTGGTACTCTTTTCAATTTACAGTAATTTGGAGAAGGGAAAAGAAATCTCAGAAAATAATTTTGTGACGAGCCTTTGCCTTTTGTGTCACTCTGATGCCCATATAAGTAGAAATTAAAACAGCAATGATATGACAGTGTACTGACCCAACCAACAAATCAATAGGGTATGTATATATAGGTCCAGGTAGACCCCATACATCCCAGTGATAAAAGGCAAAAAACCTTCATAGAAGATTAACCATAGTATATCAATAAATTAATATCTATTCCTTGGAGAACAGTTTTGTAATACTGCGCAAAGGTGAGATGTTCTGTCTTCCTAATGTGGTTTTATTTTGAGAGTTTGTTTTGTTGTTGGTGTAATTTTATTTCCTGTTTCCTGGGTGGGAAGTATTCACTTGGGTAGGACCCAAGCAAATGGCCTGAGGTTGTGTCAGGGGAGATTTAGGCTAATATTAGGAAAAGGTTCTTGACCCAGAGGATGGCTGGGCACTGGAACAGGCTTCCCAGGGAAGTGATCAAGGCACCAAACCTGCCAGAGTTCAAGGGTTTGGACAATACTTTCAGGCATAACTTTCTTTCCAACACAGCATTTTACTTGGTAGTTTGCACTGTGCTGAACTCTGAATTCAGAGTTTTTCTTTCTGTTCATCTGCTAATGTTTACCACAGAAAGAATGAGAGTATTTTCAGGAGGATGTTCCTTAGACATGTTATCCACAGATCTGGTTAAAGCTGCTATGTGAAAATGTTCCATATGAAGAAAAATAAATCAGACCAAAAAATCAGTACTTGAATAGTCATACATAGCTAGGTAATCAGGAAGTCTGCTTTTCTGTTAAATATTTTCTAATCTGAGATGAAAAAGAATTTAATAAGAAACAGAAAGAAAGAACGTAGATGCATCCCTCATAATATAATTCAGTTGATCTTTGCAAAATAGGAATTTGAAAAATATAAGGACTGTTAAAAGCTGTGAAAAAACCCTGGATTTATTTTAAAGGTCACAGTTTTATTTATCATTACTGAAAACAAAATTCTACTTTGGTGTGACCAAGATTTTGCATATTAAAACTCTAGAATAATATGAAATAGATTAGGCTTGTCATCAGCAAGATATCACGTTTTTGTGATTTCAGTGAAGTGGCTGACAGTTGATCTCTGGCAAGTTACACCTTACTATACTTTACTGCACTACTTTTTCAAGTGTGAATTTAAAGGTTAGCCAAGTTGAGACTTTGAGTACCGAAACTTTGAAAGAGGACTGGTCTAGGTCTTAGTCTGGGGGCATTTTGTCTCCAGTTCTTGTTTGCTGCTGAGCTAAGCAATTCGTGGGTTTGATTTCATTCATGTTGTTGCTTGGGTTTTTTTGATAATTTTTTGTCTTAGTAGTCATTATGGCTGGATCCAGTATAGATACACAACTTGCCTGGTAGCCTGAATGTGATTTAGGAAATACTTTTCTATGTCTTAGGTATGAAAGTCATCTCTCCTCTGACACTGCCATTACTGGGGACAGCTGTGAGCATCAGTGACCCAGGGAATGAATTTGGTGTCCTCCTGCCCAGCCACTCAGGAACCCACAGAAAACTGGTAAGTGACTGAAATATTTTCCATCTTAGCAGCTCTCAGCGCCGTTAGGAAATGGTGATACAGACTGGTTTGGGGTTTTACTGACCACTTAGGGAAAGCACCACCGGGTGCTGCAGACTCAAGCAGCACTCAAGAAAAACAGATGTATGTCTGGCAGCTTCCACGGAGAGCCTGTAGAAGAGAAGACATGGATGGTTATTTCCTCTCATTTTACTCCATCAGCCCTCTCACAAAAGGAGAGGACAATTAGTGTATTCAGGTAAGCAAAAGTGTACAGACACAAATATATCAGCTGTAACAAATGCTTTGAAATTACATGCTTAGAGTCACAGTAGCTAAACAGAGTTGGCCTTGGACCTTTCAGAGCTTTGCCCTCATCTCTCAAGGACAGCAGAAATACCTTTCCACAAGTGAACAGCCACTTTCTTCTGGGAAGGATGCCACAAACAAATTAAAGGTATTGTAAACCAAACTGGCTTTATGTGTTTGACATCAATGCTAATACTTTGAAAAAAAAAAGTTTCTATTTAATTTCAGCTGCTTGTGTTATTTGATTCTCTCTGAAGTGTTTAGCTGATATTTGTATGTTGCTGACAAAACAAACTGAATTTATGTTGTTGAAATCATCACAATGAGTCATTAAAATAATTAAAATGAGTCAATAATATGAGTCATCAAGTGAAAAAGTTACACCTGCAACCAGCTCCTGTTCCTATATTAGGCAATGAAATTTTTGATGGACTTAAAACTTCTGGCTGTCACATAGAAGTGTTTCTTAACAGCTCATACTGCCATCAGAGTTATAATATTTAGTACTGCTGAATGAATCCTTGTGATTGAATTAAATTGTTAGTCACAGATAACAGAATCTGCCACACAAAAATGGAACCTCATTGCTCAAAAAGAAGTGTTCTCTTGAAAAAGTTTTCGTAAGTCTATGTTTGAGCAGAAATTATTTGGAATCACGGTTGGCCTTCAAAAGTAGTATATATTGCAGAGATACACCCTGCTTTCTAGATTTGAGTTTATTAACACCTTCATTCTTGCACTGGTAAACCTTTTTATTTATGTAAAATTATATTTGGAAATTAAATGTTGTGTATATTTATATTTTACAAATTAAGCACTTTGTTGTATATACAGGTTTCTGTATAACACCTGCCATATCTGTTTCTCTCTGAGTTGGTGCCTTATTGATTTAAAGAAAAAACTGCAAGTAGTAGCCTTATTTACTATGTATTTAGTATTTGACAAATAATACCCAAGATCAGAAGTTTCAGAACTTCTAGTGATGGAAGATACTCCAATTACTTTAAGAGAAATTATGGTCTGTGTAGGACTGGTTTATTGTTTTGGTTTTTTTCTGACCACCATGAGATGCAATATTTAAAGCCCAAAATTTGCAAACTTGCATATGTAAATACTGACTTCAATTCTATTTCCCTTTCCTGATTTTTTCCAGATTTCGATTGATTTCAGGGACCTAAACATAACTTCTTTTGTCTACCTTTACAAAGCCATCCATGAAAAGTTTGGCCCTAGGTGTTGGCACCAGGTTTTGGTCAGACTAGAGCAGAAGAGAAAATTTGACTTGTTTGACCACTCTGTTTTTATTCTAGTATTTTCTTTCCAACTTTTCCCAGTTAGTACTCTGGGATATAAACAAGTTTGTAAGAAAACACATTTTCAATTCTTAGCTGATTAAGAAGAGGATCAGAATATTTTTCAAAAAATGCAAAAATAACAAATTCATAATTCAATAGCAGATAACAATTCAATATAATCCACTGAGGCTGAGAATATTTCTAAATAAACTGTTGAATCTCATTAAAAATGTAATCATGTCATTGGCATATTGTCTATCTTTATTCCACTTTTTAATCACAGATGTTTTTCCCCTTTCATTTCTGGACTAATGTTTCAGGCTGACAGGGCAAATAAGCAACATGTTGAAGATATGAAGATGCCAGTTGTAACAGGTATCAAATGGCTCAGGGACATCAGTGGCTTCCTTACTTAGAGTCTGGCTACTGCAATACACAGGGGGTTTTTCCATACTTGGCCCAGGACTGGACTGAGCTGCAGGTGGGGAATGTGGGTCTTAGGGCACCTTTGGTGAAATGGTCCCTGTATCCCTTTCCAAGATGGATGCTCTAATTGCAGAGCAATACATGGGAAACAAACAGATCCTTAGGAAGGAAAAGAGGTCCCAAATTGTGGTATTCGCTGAGTGCACTGCTATGCCCTTGTTTCTCAGCCGTTGAGGAGAAAGGCATACACAAACTAGGTTCTGCTTCCGAGCAGGGCTTAGGAAGATGGTAGCACCCCCTTATTTCAGCATTTCATCTCAGGAAAAAGATGAAGAAGACCAGTGGATTTACATGTTGTTTTAAAAGAGTTTGGGCTGTTTCATAAGCAATGTAAGATGGTGGAAAGGGAAAGTTGCATCTTTCTCCTGCCTGCTCAGTGCTTTTTCTTGAGTGGGCATAAGAAGTTCATTGAGGAATTACAGAGTTTTAGCCTTTCTTACAGGCTATCCAGCAGAAATTTATACCATGCAACAAAGTGCCTTTTCTGAACAGATGACACAAGTTTGTTCTATGAGTCTATTTCATAATCTGTCAGCTCACAGAGAGGTACCAATGGGAACTGCCTTTTCTTTTGTGCTAAGCTTCTATTTTAGAAGTGATTTACAATTCCTAGTCAGAAAATCAGAGCAATAGAGCTATTAAATTTATTATTGTGATTATATCTCCTTTCTCTGTGGACTTTTGAGTATTTAGTAAGTAAAAGAGAGAAAATCCATATTTCATGGATAGTATATCATCTACACAGTTATGGCAATCTTTCATTTCACTTCGGCTCGCATGAACAGGAAGATACCATTTCTATGGGCAAACGTCAATCCCTTTCCTCTACAATGACATCATTTGGAGATAACACTGTGCTTTTAGTCTGTTTTCCAGCATGCAGCAGAATAGGGATAAGGTCACTAAATAACGATTCTTTTTCTTCATATCTGTTTGCTGCCCAAATACCTTGCTTGTAGATGGAAATGTACTGAAAGAGTCATGCTTGGGACTAACATCTACTATGGTTTGGACAGAAGAAGAAAGGACAAAGAAGGAGATTTTCAGAAAGCTAAGTTTTGGAGGGACCCTTTCATTATGCCTCTTCATGAAGCTGGAGCCAGAATTGCTAAGCTAAGGCAAAAAAAAAAAACCCAAAACGCTAACAAGAGCCCCAGATCTGTGAAATGTTGATAATTTTTCAGTAAAATTCCCTTTTTTTTTCCTAGCTGCTAGTGTCAGATTGTTTCAAGTAAATACATCTTCCAAAATTAATGCCTCCAGCTGAATTCACTGTCTTGCTTTATCTTTGCTTTCAAGTTAAATAACACAAGATGAAAATCAAGAGCACTTTGATTCCTGCTCCTTTCTCAGTCTTAATGTTTCAAAAGTCTTAAGGGAAATTCTCAAAGGACTGTAATAGGCAATTTCAGTAATGCAGCAATGTTATAGATTCTTGGCTTTTCTGTAAGGTAGACTATGATTTAAGAGACAGATCTTTTTTTATTTGCCTTAGTCTTCTATTAAGGAATTTCTGCCTTCCTGGAAAAAATGCTCATTTCTATCATTGATTGATGTCTTCAGTGACTCACATTTTAAAACCTGGTTCAAGGGTTAGGTAATTCTTAGTGATATGATTTAATATTTCTAGACAGTAACTTTTGCCTTTAAAATCTAAAATATTTATGTATTTCAGGAGATGGTGCAGACTGTTGTTTTACCAACCCACAACCAGAGCCAAGCCAGCAGCAATGGTCAGAAGAATGCTCTTGCACAATAAAAAGGCAGAAAGCTTCTCCTGGGCTCCTACTATTCCATGGATCCTCAGAAAACAAATAACCAGTACAATCACTTGTCTTCCCTAAAGATAGGTGTTACTTAAGGAACATGAAGATATGAGAAAGATTTGATAAGTTTTCAATTATTTTAAAGGTAGACACGGAAGAATAAGCACTCACCCTATTTTACGTGGGACTAGGAATAATGGGTTTAAGTTATAATAAGTGACAATAAATTATATGGAAATAAAACTTTCTTGCAGCATTGAAGTAGTTTGCTTAAAGAGATGGAAGAGTCTCTTGCCACTGTAGGCTCTTCAGAATAGACTGTACGAACATCTGTCAGAAATGCCAGTGGTATGTTTTGGAGAAGGGTGAGACATTAGATGTTATGTGTTATTCAGTTCCATCTCTACTTTCTTGTGAGAAGAGGAGGCTTGAGAACTGTAAGGAGAATGAGTAACCCTGATGTCCTTTAAAAGCAGAGTGTAGAGAGTATACTTTCCATGGTGCCAATGTTAGACTATCAACCCATATAGAAGGCAAGTAGGAGAGTAGCATTATGATCTGTAATGGAAGGATGATGACGAAGGCAGTGACATTTCTCCAGTGTGCCTGCAAGGTATAAGCTCACTCTGCTTTCATTTTTGCTGATGAAAAAGGAAGCATTTACTAGCAGCAGGCTACCTGCAGAGGAGCCAATATTATAATTGCTGCACACTCAGTGTCATTCCTCCAGGTTTCAGACTCTGAGAATTCAGTTGATGTTTCTGGCTTTCAGCTTAGCCTGAGAATGGCACAACTGTACTTACATGAAGTCTCTCAGCTGAGAATCTCAAGGTGCTACTCAAGCAATTTTACCCCATTTTTCAGATAAAGAAAATGGCTCATAGAGTGCCTGAGTGGCAGTTCAAGACCACACAAAAGCAGTCAGATACTCAGAGCTCCCTGTCAGCCTAAGGTAAAAGACAGGAGTTTGCTCAGTAGCTCTTGGCTGAATGAAACATGGTATTGTCCCTATTCCTGAATGAACTGGCATTGTATTCCCAGAAGACCCTCAAAGAAAAACGCTGATTATTCTTCAAGTTTGAGCATTCCTTACATGGGTTGATTAATTTCAGTCTTGATAAGCTCAGAATGGGGACAAGAGCTCTAACAACCTTACAGAAAGGGTTGCTCTGTATGAAAAATGTCATGTTGGAGCACATGACTAAAGGATCTTCCATTTGCCATCTTTTTTTACCCTCAAACTAGCAAACAACACAACTCGAGTGATGCCTCAGTTCTACTTACCAAAACCCACTGAACTGACCTCCTCCTTCCATGTTCTGCATCTCAGCCTGGTGGGTGACAAGCCAGAATTAATGCCAGTGGAAAGGAGAAACACTGAAAAGAAATACCTTAGTTAAAGCATTTTTAAATTCATGTTACCATAAATCCGTGGAACAACAAATTGTTCACAACCACTTGATCAAGAAAGAATATGGCAACAGTGAAAGGTTGCATACTCATCCCAAGGTATAGCAGCTAGCAGAAACAGTGACTATGTCAAAGCCTAGTAACAGAAAACTATGTAAAAATCATTGAATCCTCAGTAAGTGAAAGAAAGTCTAATTAATAGTATCGTTGAGGTGCTGGACTATATCTAATTAAGGGCAACAGAACTTGTGAAAGTGCTAAAGTGCAAGTCTTATGAGAAATGTCAGAAGGAGCTAGAGTTGTTTAGCCCAGAGAAAAGGAGGCTCAAGACCTTATTGCTCTCAACAACTACCTGAAAGAGCTTGTAGTGAGCTGGGGGGTCAGTGTCTTCTCCCATGTAATAAGTGACAGGACAAGAGGAAATGGTCTCAAGTTTCAGGAGAGGTTTAGAAAGTATATTAGGAAAAATTTCTTCACCTAAGCAGTTGTTAGGCATTGGAATGGCCTGCCCATGGAAGTGGTTGAGTTACCATCCCTGGATGTATTTAAAAGACTTGTGGATGTGGCACTTGGAAACATGGTTTAGTGATGACCATAGTGGTGCTGGGTTAATGGTTCAACTCAATGACCTTAGAGGTCTTTTCCAACCTTAACAGTTCTATGATTCTATATAATGAAACATAATGCCAAAGTAAAAGAATTCTTTTGAGACATGTTTAAAACAGCAGTGGAACCTCAGTAAAATCAAAGAAAATGGGTGATTTTAAGTATAGTGTACTAAGTACAATGGAGTGATGTTGCTATACTTTAGAGAGATTAGATTTGTGCATAAATGTTTTACAACCAGGCTTCTTCCCTTGCATGATCCTTTGGACCCTCAGTGCTTTGTTCCACATCAGCTTGTGGGATTTACATTAACTGTGGTGGACTTCATCAAAAAAACCTGTGTCACCTGAGCTGCATTAAAAAGCTTTTGATGAAATTGAAAACTAAGAATTTTAAAGAAAAGTTCACTCTCTGAACACAGCCTGAAGTTTAATTGGCAGAATTCTCATTTTTCCTTTGGGCATTACTGTAGACCCCTTCCTTTATGAGGCAGATTTGCCTTTGTTTCTTTAAGTAATAGCTGCTTGTGCCTCACAGTCAGTGTAACACGTAGTTAAATCAGTGTAGAACCTTTCCTGACCTTCAATTTTATATGTCTCTTCTGACTCTAATGGGTAACTGTAGAAAAGACTTGCCTTAAGTCCCTTTTGAAAGAAAGGGGGCAAGAGAAGTGAGTTAGAGGGAATGTGATTCTTGTGAGACTTATTTTTTCAGCATTTCCTTCCTGAAATGAAGGTCATCTAACATGACCATCCTCTTGATTAGGCCAAGACAGAGTTCAAAACAAAGGGGATCAGGGATGTTGTGTCTTGAAGGCAATATATATTTTATCTATCGGGGAACTACTTTTTCTCTCAATGTCCTATTTAGGACATTTGGATTCCCAAGTGAATGTCAGTATGTGAGCCATATAAACTTTGATATTTTCTCCTCTTTTTTTTTTTTTTTGTCATCAAGTTGTATGTCCCTAAGGTCTGTGGCTGTAATATTACTATTTTGACCACATTTTTTCTATTTGCAGTGGCTCATACTCTTAATACCTTTGTTAATTCTAGCTCTAGTAATTTCAAAATTGAGTTAGAGCTGGTGATGAATTACTTTTCTTAGGTGACAATTTTCTCTTCATAATGTGAACTTTATGACATTTACCCTTTCTAAACTTTGTAGGTTAGAACGGTGCACAGTGTTTTAATAGAAAGTACTTTGAATTTATAACCCCTATTTATATGCCTTAGACCATGTTTATTCTGCTAAGATTTAATTGCTGTTTACAGAGAGATTGTGTTGTATTTTAATATTTATGTGCTAATATGAAATATTTGGGATTGACAAATGAGATTTTTTTAATTAGTCATAGCAAGTTAGTCAGAAAGCAGGAAAGAAAAGTGTTATATATATCTGTCATGACTGAACAAATCTTTGTTATCTCTAAGATAACTATTCCAGGACAGATCATATACAATAGTTTCAAATTATGGCTGAAATATTAAAACACATTTGTTATTTTATGGCATGTTGACTTTGATTTTTTTATTTTAACGTAGTCTTTCCTTTGAAACAAATAGATTTAAACCTAGCTCCAAGTCTTCTGTGAGTCTTCTTCTAGCTATATCATAGAATAGAACACACAAGAGAGAATAAATCTTTAAAAAGCCACCAAAGGAGCTAAGCCACCTACAGTTAACAGGGCCAGCATCCACTGCAACTTATCTGTGTGACCTGGCAGTGATCCTGATTGATGAAATGTGATAGTTCTGGTCTCAGGTTGTGTCGCTTTGCCTTCTGTCCCATCCTGGTACATTTGGTAAAAAACAATTCTTGTATATTAACTCAACTAATGTTTCAATTAAGTATTTTGCCAACTCAAGTACAATCTTTAGTAAAACGGATGGATAGAAGAGCTCTGATCTTTGAAACCCGTGGAATTACTTGGTTCCTGGAGAGATATCAACCAAGAACGTAAATACATTTCTGTCAGTGACTACTCTGGGTTGATTTTCTCATTTAAAAGCCTACACACTATGCATGGAACCTCATGAATTAGGAGACTGTTCCTCATCCAAATATAGATTACATCATTGCTGAACTGCTGCTGTGTTCTCTTTATGCATCTTTCACTAAATCAGGAATGTTATGGTTAGAACAACAGATTGTTTGACACCTGTGCTCAACAACTAGTAATGATTTACTAATAGTTATTAGAAATGGATCAATTCTAATACTTTAGCTGCACTATGTGTTTGTTATATGTTTGTTAGAATTAAATGTCTAATAATGTTTTCTTGCTTTTTCAAGAATTCAAAATTTAACAAGTGTATTTTCAGCCTCTTAATGACTTATTTTCCTTTCATTCTTATGTTAGACAACAACAAAACATCTGGCACTCTGATCTAGAAGTCAGTAAAACCAGTTCATCTGAAGCCAATTAGATGAAGAGCGTAAATGTTTCAGAGCTACTGTAACAGATGAAAAAATGAGGTAGATTTCTATGTTTCTGAAACAAAAAAGAAAAACATCATTCAGATTTAAAGTAAGCAGAAATGACTCTGGAATTATTCAGAAGTGAATGAGAAACCAGTGGAACTCATAAATAAATAGTAATATGGTTGTTCTGGCAACTGTTCTGTCACTAACTGGAGACTCAAGAAATCATCAAAGCAGTACGTAGATAGATATTAAGAGTGAAAAGTCTGAACTCTTTACTAAAAAGGTCAAAGAGAAATTGTTGCCACCTATCAAAGCTCACATGAAAAATAATGTTCTGATCTGAGAAAACTTCTTGCCATCTTGTATTTATGGCTTTAAGTTCTGTGTCATAAATTACGTGAATGTCATGCACTGAGTCAGTTGTGAAAGTCTGTGCCACAGTCAAGTTAAAATTTTACACTAGAATAAAATTCAGTGAAACACATGTCAAAAAAATATTCTGGCTCACACTTAGGACTCAAAGCAGAAAAGAGATTTAATGAAAAATTAAACAGATATATATATGAGGAGAAATTAAGCAATATATGTACCCTCATTTTTAAAAGCTCCCTGCCTAATTAGTTTTGAAAGATAAGGCAGGAGAGCAGAAAAAAATCAACTCCTTTTATTTGTTTTCTGTTTCACATTTTATCCCTTCTTCTCCCATTCTCTTCTCCTTTAGAATAGCATTGAGAAGGGAATAATGTTGGACGAGATGTTTTTGGTACCAGCTACAAAACAGGTGCAATAAAGAAATGAGTTCTTACATAGAAAATTGGCTGCAAGCTCTGTGTTTTGGGCTCAAGTTTTGCCCAATTCAGCTGAGCGTCTCATGTTGAAAGTATTCTAAAGATGCAATGGATTATTTTCTATCTTGGTTTTGTCTTTCATGGGCTTTTTCTACCATGATAATTATTAGTTTTCCTGAGCATACACAGACTATAGTAGCTTACGTGGGAATCCTTAAGGAAAACCAGTTTTCTTGTATATGGGTGTATTCCCTGAATTAGGGGAAATGGGAACCTTCAAACCTGTTTTAAAAAATGAACCAGGCAGACTTTGCTTTCTATAAGATCTTTGTCTTCCAGATGAGCATGGGAGTGCAAGCATTGAAATAGTGTGATTTGGTCATATTTCTGATCTGAATGAAAAGCCCACTATTTTGCTGATGCATTACTGAGTCACATAGAGAAAACTACCATCTACATGTTTGCAATAATGCAGTAAAAGCTTGGTAGGTGAGAAACACCTATTCATCCTTACTGTGATCTGTCTTAAAACCCCAAGATACTTCGATCCTAAGACACCAAAATTACTGAATAGTTCTCCTCACATACTTACTGGTTCATGCTAATCAGTACTGCAGCTGAGACCTGGAGAACCTAGTTCTTTGGGTAGAGGAGACTTCTGTGACAAGGGAAAATGTGCTGGATACAAATCCAGCCACTCGTACTAGAAATGAAGCAGAAATTCAAGCTGGTACTTGCAGTAATATAGGTACACATCCCTTTTTTCTTTCCGTATCTCTGACATGGATCTACAGCTGTCACTAGTTCCTCTAGGAAGTTAGGCATTTAGCTCAAGGCTGGAAAGCAGGTATTTCTTTCTTACAATGTTCATGACGCTTATCATATAGTTACGAAAAACTTCAGGTAATCCAAATGGTGGTGGGAGAGAAAAGGGGGACTGAAAGAAGGAAATTAGTTAATGGCTTGGGATGTTTTTAGAAAGGAGAAGTGAGCTCAGCCTCCTCTGAATTCCTGTGAATTTTCAGCTGATTGGAGCAGCTGCGAAATTTCAAAGATTTTAATTTTCAGGCAGAAAAGGGAGCTAGCCTGGATTTTCTTCATTACAGGTAAATTTGTAACCAGTGTGATATTGAGTAAAAATATGTTGCCATTTGTTGCTTCTGCTTTGCTGGTGTGTGTGCAAATAACTGTTCTGAGAGTTGCCTCATTCAACTCATAAGAGGAGCTCTCCATTTGTTAATTTTTTTCTGGAACTCTGGTACAGTGGTGATGTCTGGCTTATCATCAAATATTTAAGGACTCTGTGGAAACAGAAGTGCCCTCAGACTAGAGATGGAACTAAGTTTAGGTGACAGTTAAGTGTTGTATTTTGAGAATCTAGAGATTTGACTTAGGTAAGAAGTCCTTTAATGGATATGTAGTAATTACTAAATTCAAAGGCTCCTGATAATTCAAGAAATGTTTGGGAAGGGTCCATTTTCCTCTAAGACAGTGAAAAGTACTCAATTGAGAGTGGCCATGGAAGTAGTTAAAGAAAACAGTAGATCCTATAACAAAACCATAAGATGTTTTGATACGGAATGAAATGTGTTGGGGAAAGATAAAGCTGCCAGAGATAAGATTTGAGCTGAAGTCACCTTGTGTCTTGGCAAGTTGTGTAAGTGCTGGAAGAAAAAAATTTGAATGTGTTGCATGTTTCACCATTTGCATATTCAGATCCTTCAAGAGCCTGAGTGATCTTTGTAAGAAGTGAATGGTTGCATGCTCTGAGTCACTCAGGAAAACACATCCGTACTGCTGAAAGCTACAGAGGACTCAAGCCCAGCAGGTAGCATCTGGATCAGAAGGAAACTAACAGTGACTTGGCGAGGATTTGCTTTTCTCTTCTGTTGCTTTCATGCAGATGGCACAGCAATCCCAACTGATTTGTTTTGCTTATAGGAAGTGAAAAGAGAAATTTTAAATCTATCTCATGCAGCAGTTGAAGAGATTCTTTGCATCACCTGTGACACAAATTCATCCATTCAGAAAATTTGCCATTCTCATCCCCCAAAGATTGTTGTCCATCAACTCTGCTTTTGACTGTACCTTTCCAAAGAGAGTGGTTA
This sequence comes from Sclerurus mexicanus, assembly GCA_013396755.1. Taxonomy (NCBI): domain Eukaryota; kingdom Metazoa; phylum Chordata; class Aves; order Passeriformes; family Furnariidae; genus Sclerurus; species Sclerurus mexicanus. Next base: position 380,399 of record VWZF01004180.1, read on the forward strand.
CTGCCTGCTGGCTCACCCTTGGCAGCTGCTCATTAAGCATGAGAGGCACATCATAAAGCAGCAAGGGGAGGTTGCAGAGAAGAGATGCCTACAAACCATGTGCTTGGTGGTAGCAAAGGCTGTAAGCAAAGGCACACCTATCTGTGTGGCTCCTGAGGAGGGATGAATAGCTGGGAAGGCTTCAGTCCAGCAGGCTGACACCAGGCCATGGAATCGATCTCAAAGCAGGTATCAAAAGAGGCTTCCTTAATCCAAAGACTACCTGACACTGGAACATATGGAAGTATGGTAATGTTCTGGTTAAAAGCCCAGTAATAATAGTAGCAATGACTTCAGTATTTACAGAAGGATCCACCTGAATATCTGCCAATGTCCAGACACTTGACGTTTCTTACACAAGTTTTACTCCTGAAGGAAACTGAGTGATCACTGCCATCTGTTGGCAACAAATAAGCTAACATTACTATTCCACTATGAAAATGCACTAGAAATTGCATTATTGTCCTGAAATTTAACATTAAAGATTATTTTTTTAAATTAGAGTGTTGCACCACATGAAATGTGCACCATCTTGCATGCATAGTTTTGTCTGTTACAACACAGATCTCCATTTATATGATTCACATGAGACTGTGCTCCTGTTTCCAACAAACACCAAGCTGGGAGAGCTCCAGGTGATTAACAAATTTGAGTTCTCAAGTATAAGATAATCTGGTTGCCTGAGGGCAAAATTCCTTGCTCATGGCACAAATCTTGTGAGAAGTAACACCATGAGACCTTCTCAAAGAAAGGCATTGATTGCCACGTTTTTGTTTATGACATTGGTTCTAACTGGAAAAAAAAAGGAAACACTTCCTGCACACCAGCTCTAGCCATTTAAACATGTAAAGGAGAAATGTCCCTATCAGCACTTAAGAAATTAATCAAAGGCAAAACAAAATAAGTGACTAACCTCTTACTAATATCTAAAACATTTATCTCCAATATTCGACTATCTGAGGGTACTAATTGTACAGAACTAGCAAACGTGATAATGCTCTAAGTAATGTTGTTCAGCATCTTTATTTTGAATGTTCAGTGTTCAAAAGATTTGTATACCTACAAATAAATAATTGAAAACACTTACTTAGCAACATCCTCAATGGCTCAATGTCACTAATTTCATTAGAAGTTGAAGCTGTTTATGCTAGAAAGATGATAATATAAATTTACTATGAATGACTCAATAATTGAAGTTGTATTATAACTAAGACAAAAGTAAGTTTTTCTGCTCTGGGTAACTTTATATTTCAAGTGCATTATTTGGACCAAATATTTGGGAAGTATAACATATTTGGAAGAAAGACTTTTTTTTTTAATCAGTGACCTATAGACCTTCCTAAACATATTGAAGGAAGCTAGTTCCTCTAATAAATTAACTGGTGGATTTTTTTTCAGAAGCACCAGATTTCATCCATATTTGTGTTCTAATTATAGACTGGAGTTTGAATTACTTCAACTGACATCCTTTTCTCTAAATAATCACCGTGTAATCCAGATTCACCAAGTAAAATGAAAACTGACATTCTCTGTAAAAGCAGAATGGTGATTCAAATAGCCTAAAATTTCAGTTAAAATTAATGTTTTACAAGTGCTTGGAGCAGTAAAGGAAACTTTGTAAACTTGAACTGCAAAAAAAAAAAAAAATTTAAGACCAATCATGAGGAAAAAAAAAAAAGTGTTGATTTAGAGTTCAAAAACTAAGTGGATGAAAAAATTACTTTTCTGGAAGTATTAAGCAGCCATTTGTCATAAGACTATAGAGAAAATTGTTATGAAAGATTTATTTTATTATTAATATATATAGGAAAATCTGTTATAAAATAACTAACAGGCTATTTCCATGTATTTCAGGCATGATTGCCTTTATTTTTGTATTTGGGTAGAAATGCACTAAGCTTCTACCCTGATCCTGGGAACTGTGGTCATCCCAGGGAAGAGACTGTTCCTGCAGAGGTGCTGGGGCTTCTTGTCAGAGCTACGGGCTGCTCAAGGCTCAAATCTGCAGTGGCACTGACTGCAGTGTGTGTTCATGCAAAACCAGCACACATGGGTGGTGGCGTCATGTCTGCAGCTTAGCAGATCAAGAGGTTTTGGCATCATCTCACAGCTGGCCTCTAACTGTCCCCATGAACTGCTACTGGCTCACATGAGTAAATGGCTCAGCACAGACCAGTCTTGTGCTAGGGAAGTAAAGCTGCCTGACAAGCTTTATGAATGGTTGTTTGAATTCTGTAAGAGAATATTTTCATAAAGTTGCAACCCTTTTATCTTGAAAGGATTGTTGCTTAAATTACCGTTAACAAAATCTAGAGTGGGAGGCAACAGAGACCTGCCAGTATTAAAGAGATCAAAGCATGCTGACTTGAATAGATATATTTATGTTGCAGATTTACTGCATTAAATTAGTTAGGTACTTCAGAAGAGAAGAACATTTCACTATCAATACAAGAAATATTATATTGCTAACTCTAGTTTAAATTTATTTCTCTTTTTCAGGGGAGTGTCTTTAATTTGTCATTATCTAGTAAGTTTGCTGATGACAGCAAATTGGGAGGAGCTGTTGACTTCCTCAAGGGCAGAGAGGCCCTGCAGAGAGACCTTGACAAATTAGAGAGAGGGCAACCACCAACAGTATGAAGTTTAACAAAGGAAAGTTCTAGATACTGCACCTGAGACAGAACAACCTTGATTGTGTGTATAGACTAGGGAATGAGAGGCTGGAGAGAAGCACTACAGAAAGGGCCCTGGAGGTCCTTGTTGATGTCAAGTTGAATATGAGTCAGCAGTGCCCTGAGGATCATCAGGCACAGCATTGCCAGCCAGTCAAGGGAAGGGAGAGTCCTGCTCTGCTCTGCGCTGGGGCGGCCTCACCTTGAACATTTTGTGCAGTTTTAGGCACTGCAGTATAAGAAAAATATTAAGCTCTTAGAGAGTGCCCAAAGAAGGGCAATGAGGATAATGAAGGGCCTTGAGGGGAAGCTGTATGAGGAGTGGCTGAGGTCACTTGGTCTGTTTAGCGTGGAGAAGGGGAGACTGAGTGGGCTCCTCTTCGCAATCTTCGACTTCATCATGAGGGGAAGTGGATGGGCAAGTACTAGTCTTTTCACTGTCTTGACCAGTGACAGGACTCAAGGAAATGGCATAAAGCTGGACCAGGGAGGTTTAGGTTGGATATCAGGAAAAGGTTTTTCTCACAGAGAGTGGTTGAGCACTGGAATAGGCTCTCCAAAGAAGTGGAGAGATACCAAGCCCATCTGAGTTAAAGAAATGTTTAGGCAATGCTCTTAGACACGACACACAGTGTGAGTCTTTGGGTGTTCTGCTCAGGGCCAGGAGTTAGACTCAATGATCTTGATGGGTCCTGTCCAACTCAGCATATTCTATGAAATAAGATTCTTTTTTTTTTTTTCTTTAAAGGAAAACAAAAGGTAACATTTTTCTGTACCTGCTTAAGGCCTAGGGGAAGGAGTGGTTTCCACATCCAAGACCAAATCTTAAAATGAGGAAGCTTCCTGCTTCTTTTACACTTCTTTCTTGTTATAATTTCCTCTTGTAATGTGTACAAAGGGAGGAAAACAGTTTCTAAATTGCAGTAACTGTGGCTTTGTATTGTTTGTCCTTCTGGCCAGTCACCTGTGCTTTCAAGACATAGAATCACACAATCACAAACGGGTAAGGTTGGAAGGGATCACAGTGGGCCATCTGCTCCAACCTCCCTGCTCAAGTAGGGTCATCACAGTTTACATTACTCAGGTTTGCATACAGATAGTTCTTGAATACCTCCAGTGAGGGAGATTCCACCACCTCTCTGGAAAATCTTTTCCAGTGCACAGTCACCTGCACAGTAGACATCCATGTGCCTCTGCCTCGGTCTCTCTTCCCTACTCTGTCCATTGGCTAAACAAAGCCAAGAAGGTTGGTCCAGACAGCCAGGATTGCATCCCTCAAAACATTGCTTGTGTTTTCGGCCAACCAAAAGCAACATTCTCCGCATGTTCATGTGGCTCTGCCATCCACCTCCTTCAGTAGCTGCCAAAATAAGGAGTTTGCTCCTCTGTCTGAAGTGGTGATGTGCCTTTGTTATTCTTTTTGTTAATCTTTCCCTTAATTTGCCCTTTGGTTTAAAGAACCAGGATCAGAAAGTCCTCAGAAAGAGCTCAGAATCCTCTCAGTTCACATTTTATCTTATTTTCCTCAAGATTGCAAGACTGAGGAATGTTTTTTCTTACAAAGAATAAGGACAGAAGAAATGTAAGAACAAGTACTGCTGGCACAGAAGCCCTGCTTCATATACATATATATTTTAAGTGTAATTATACTACTTGTATTTATTTCCTCTTGCATTCCTATTTTCCTCATAGTTAATAAAACTTTAAAAAGCGCTTAGTGATGATTGTTTAATGCAGAACTAAAAAAAGCTACACTCCATCACTTTAACCCCCTGCCCTGGATCATATTTAATTATAATAATGTGCAGTGACAAGGCCATGACATTTGTTATAATCAACTGGGGTCCCTGAAATTAGCTTCCCTAATTTTGGCCTTTAGTTGCCTACTTAGAAACTTTATGGCAGAGAACACTGACAATTCATTATGGCCAGCTGGAATAAGGATTTTGTTTCTCAGAATAAACAGCATTTTAAGATAGGTATACATATACATAGGCATACATACATATGACCTTTCTTTTTGCATATATATAGACATAGGTACATGCACATGGGTGTATATCTCTTCCCAGATCAGAATGAAAAGTCAGAAACTTGACACTTTCCATGGGGAAAAAGATCCTTCTAGTGTTTCTCTTGATTTTCTAGCTGTCAAACTCCTTTGCTTACCATCCCTCGAACTGCTTCCCTGGAAGCCCAGCTGCCATGCTGACTTGCTGGCTGCCTAAGGAGCCAGCTGCCAACAAGGAAGTGGAGGATTCCTGGGAGCTGGCAGCCTGCCCATGCCACTGCCAGGCAACTGGCTAGAGCCTTGTCAAAGGAAACCTGTATTATTCCTGTTGAATTTTTTCCTCCTCAGGATCCATATGTCCTGTTTAATCAGTACTCTCTGATAAAGCAACAATCCTTGAGGGACAAAAACTAATGCACTTAAGTGTTTCTGTGGCATATAGAAGTGCTCTTCTCAAATGTGTCCTTTAGCTCTGACTGCACAAATATGTTCCCAACACACTTTCAAGATGTGCTGATGTATCAGAACAATATTCAAATAGGGCTCAAGAAAAATGAAAAGAGAGACACAAAGATACTGAAAGCTGGTGACAGTGAAAGGCACTCAGGTATTGCAAGAAACAAGCAAGCAGAGCATTTTAGAAGGATCAGAATGATCTAAGAGAATGGTAGGAATTTAGGGGGAATTCCTAACAAGCTGACGTCTTTAGCTCTTAGGCATTAGAAAGCTACAGATGTGTCATGCTTCAGAAATGCCCAGAGTTAATTTAACAAAAGCTTAGCATTGTTGCATGAGTAGATAATAGCTAAAGAACATCACCTGTGGTTATGCAAGAGCAAAGCCAAGTTCATCATCTTTTATTCACCTCAGCAGCCAACTATAATACCCTATGCCAGAGAAAATATTTTGCTTTGGGAATTTTTCAGCTAGTAAATAACATAAAATCCAACTAATATACCAAACAAAATCTATTTAAGACAATACATACTTGAGAAGAGTGTATGAAATGCATGTGACCTATCTGTATGTGTTGCAGGTATGTCTTTAGTGATATTTTGGCAATGGTCTTTCTCCATGAATTATTATGTTTAAAGCAGTATTTCTCTTGTAAACACCTCTCCTCCACCTTATAAAGGTTGTTTGCTTGGGTTTTTTACTTTATTTTTCAGTTGTTCAGTTCTAACTTAACTCTTCTTGTGAAAAGATCCCTTCATTTTCTAAGAAAATATTGTTTAGAATATAGTGTTTAGATCAATACCTGAGCTTCTACCCCTCCATATACAGAACACATATTTTTTACTTTTCATGATTTCTTTTCCTACTCTAGCTCACTATCCTTTTCTTCTTTACCGACTACAATTCCTTAATTTCTTTTTAATTTACTTCAGTTTCTTCACATTATAGAAAAGATGTGGAATGCAACTCCCTTCCTTCAGCCTATTCAGGATCTTCTCTCTTTCCATTTCTTTCTCCTTGCCCTTCTGATTTCACTGTAAGAAAATTCTTCCTTCCTTTTAACATTCAACTTTTTGATTTCTTCTTAATCACCTCCTCCTACTCTGCATTGACTCAGACTTTCTTTTCCTCCTCTTTTAACCCTTCTGTGCCTTGCATCTTTCCTCCTCCATGCAGCACTGCTTCTGCAGTCACTCAAGTCTTTTAAAATTTTTTCTACCTCCTCCACTCATCTTGTTATCTTTCCTACTTAAATTTTCTCTTTGACTCATTCAGTGTTATTATTGTTAATAATAATAGTAGAAAAGAAATTTTCCATAGAGAGCAAAAGAGGTTTTTGCCAATTAACCTGACAATATAAAAAGAGATTATAGAGACAAAGGTGAGGTGAACTGGACTGAAAGAGGCAACAGTACCTAATGGGACAATGAAGTCCTGTTTTAGTTCTCCATCATTTTGTTGTTTAAGTAATCTTCTACTAGAGGAAAATTGAACTAAGGATCAAAGTACCTGTAAAACTCACTTTAGATAGGTAGCTGCTTCAGATAACCAAGTGGGAGCACTTCAGCTGTGTCGCTGGAGCCCTTTCTCAGAGACATACATATTCCTTCTTTTCCAGCATTGTCTACAGTATTTATTCTTCTGCCTTACAGAGCTGAGACTCTGTCATGCAAAAGAAAAAGAGGAGGTTTGTATTTTCTTTTTTTTTTAAAAATCTAAATTGCCCTTCAAATATTTAGTAGAGCTTGTATCCAAATAAGTTAAACCTGCTCAAACCAGATTTAGTAAAGGTCCATATGTTGCAGTCAGACAGTGTGACAAGCTATACCTAATCTTGGTCTTCCTCCTCAAATAGCTAAGGTCTTTGTCTAGGTCAAGAAGACCTGTTTATCTTAGATCCACTAGCTTTAGTAATGCATTGTTCGCAGTGGTTTATAAACTGTTTAAAACATCACATCTGGCAGATGAAACCTATTTAATAGCTTTTTCTTTAGAAGTGTAGGGAAGAAAGGGTTTGGAAAATACATCCTTTGTCTAGCCTTCTGTTGGGTTTTACATGTCTAGGTGCTGCCTAGCAGGTGAGTGCTAGCTGCTGCAGGATCCTTGTGCAGTTTGCTCAGCAGTGTATTCAAAGCCCTGCAATGATAATGAAAGTTGTGGAGGAGGGAAGACAGGAGACAAGACAGAAGACATGGAGCAGCAGTGAATGCAGTAATCAGTCCACTTCCTGCGGAGTCAATTCTGTTTTGACTTGGGAAGAACAATAGAAGAGCAGGGCATCCATCATAAACATCTTTAGTTCCTTTTGCTTTCCATGAAATAAGAATTGCTCTCTCTACCTTTCTCTTTTATGTTTAGAAAACTATGAGCATGTCTTTAACTGTTACTGTACAGTTGTTGAAATGGCCAAAATGGCCAGTCCACTCAAATGTTGTTGCAATGGGCAGAGGGCAGTGCAGTCTCGTCTGGAGCCACAAATTTGTGAACACTGTAAGTCAACATTGCTTCTGAAAGATGCAGTCCTGCTGTCCCTTCTTACCAGACATCTCCATGGTATTCTCTTCTGCATATCTACAAGAGGAGTCGTGACCTGTGCAGTGGGCTTTATGGGGGAACCAGCCATTAGGAATTGATTTTAGCTCAAATCAGTGTTTTGAGGCAGTTCAGCAAACAACCACCTGAACTTCTGTGCCCACCTAACAGAGGTGGCAGCTCAGAGGCAGAAAGTTGGTGTCCAGAAGCATGTGGTGTATAGCATTGATCTTTTGTGGCAGCCATTCCAAATTTTATTGGTTTAAATTGTGCATGAAGATTCAGACAAATAATTGGGTGAGAATACACTGCCTCAGGAAAACAGGCCAAACAAAGAAAGATTTTAACAATATAAATAATAAATATTCATGTTCTTTTCCAGTTATGAAGAATAGGGTAGCGTGGAGTGGCAAAACTAAGCACTGGGTAAACCCCTGCAGGTGAACTTTGTAGTCTGTCCTCTCTGCCCTTTACGTCAAGCACATAACTGCTGTGGCCATTCTGGTAAAAAAAAAAAAAAAAAAACTCTCCAACAAAACAAAAAAAAAAAACCCCNCTCCAACAAAACGAAACAATAAATGCCCTTCCCTGATGCCTTGGGGTATTACCTTAGGGAAAGCAAGCCTCCCCTAACTCTGTGTCTTTGATTCGTCATCTGGAAATCATATATCCTGGCCACTTGCCGGCACCTGTATTTTGCTGTCTGTCAGAGCAGAATCAGCAGCTTCCCCGAGTCTTGGAAGAATATTGCAGGCAAGGCTGCTTCTGAGCAGCCAAGCAAGCACCTTTAGGGCTGTCTTAATCTCTAATGCAACATCACATGCTTTGTTCAGCCTGGGGAAGAGGAAACTGAGGGGAGACCTCACCACAGTCTACAGCTTCCTCACAAGGGGAAGTGGGGGGGCAGGCACTGATCTCCTCTTTCTGTTGACCAGTGACAGAACCTGAGGGAATGGTATGAAGCTGTGTTGGGTTTTAGTTTTGTGAACAGGAGAAGGTTCTTCACCCACAGGGTGGTTGGGCACTGGAACAAGCTGCCCAGGGAAGTGGCCACAGCCCTAAGTTCAAGAAGTGTTTGGACAAGACTCTCAGGAACATGGTGTGAATTCTTGTGGTGGTCCTGTGCAGGACTAGGAGTTGGACTTTGATGATCCCTGTGAGTCCCTTCCAACTCAGAGAAGTTCTATGACTCTATGATCACGGCATGCCTCATATATAATCCCATCAATGATTGGGAAGGATTGATACATATTTGGGGTTTTTTGTCTTTATTTTCTGCTCTCTTTAGTCATTTCTACTGCAGAAGTGGTCCCAGTTTTGACAGACAGATGACACTGATGTAAAGTGGATTACCTGAATTGTGGAGTCTCTTCAGCAGGGAACAGAAAGGGATCCAGTGGAAGGTATTAGACAGGCAGAACTTAGCTCTCATAGGCTCACACTGCCAGGATTTGTGGCAAAAGATGCAATAATTCAGAATGAGGAATGTACAACCTCAGCAGAACTTCCAGTTTTAATATTAGTTTCAACTAAACTGAAAATAATCCCTAACAACAATACACCATGTAATTAACACAGCTTGATTTTCTGTCACTCAATCTTTATTCCCTTAAAAATGCCCAAGTTGATTTGGAAAAAGAACTCCATAGAAAAAAAGAAAAGCATCACCACCAACAAGAAGAAAATAATTATTGAAATTAAATCATTAAAAACATTAACTGTTACTTAGGTTGTTTACCAAATTATCGTTGTTTAACAGAAATTTTGTGTGTGTGTTTCGTATGGTTCCTTCTCCTTGTTAACAAAGAACTTAGTACATGACTTTCTGTTTGTTAGAAATACAAGGGATGTGAAAAAAATGCATGAGAGAACATGTTTGATATTTTGGCTGTAGAGTCATGTGCCCTTTTAAATGAAACAAAAAAGAACAGCATGGGGAATAAACGGCTGAAAAGAGGAAGGCGGGATCAATGAGTGTGTACCAAGGAGAAAGTGGGTCACTTGAAGGAATAGGCAAGATGATGATTCCAGATTTAGGAGTAGCATGGCAGAAATGGTAGGGTATGGTATGGTATGGTATGGAAGTAGCATGGTATAAGAAGAGAGGACAAAAACAGACACAATTGAAAAAGGTTAAGAAGATATAGCTCTTTTATTTTTTGTATGATTTTGGAGCTGAGTTCTTCATCAGTCCTGTCTTGTGATACAGTAGAAGGGAAAGCAAAATTAAATTCTTGTTCTTTACAAACTTATCAGAAAAAACATATATGAATTATATAATGTGTAATTTATTAGTACCACTGATTATCAACAAAAGCTTTAGTTGAGACCAGGGATATGGCAAGGTCCTTAAAAGCATTTAAGAACTGAGGCAAACAAATTAAACAGTTGATTTCTTTAATTTATAAGGTCCAAAGACACTTACATAACTTGTTATAGGGTCATTTTTCTCTGTCATTTGCTATAGACTTTTACAAATTAACTTTTATCAAATGACAGACATCTTAAAAAAATAATAAAATCTACTATTAAATATTCCTTTGAAACATTATTTAATTTTTGAGAATGAGTAAGAAAGCTGTGAGCAGAGTGTGGGGAGGCAGAAGTCAAAGCCATTGGTTCCACTGCCTCTATGAGCAGAACCGTGCTATACCCAGAAGTAGTCTGTTAAAAATAATGAGCAACTATATCCAAGTGGATTTAGAAGTTACAGGATCACAACTCACCTAGTTCATTTCCATTGCTTTAACCCCATGTTTTCACTAGCCACCTGATGAAAATAGGAACTATTGCTTAGGCATTCCTTTGATGCCTCATGTGCCTCAGAAGGGAGAGAGGAGGATCAGACTGGTATTTTCCCCTTCCTCTTGAGTCACTGGAGACTTTCACAGCTGGAGACAGTATGTCAAAAAGATCCATTAGTAATTTATTAAATTCTCAGCTGCTTGGCTAGCGTATCATAATCACAGGTTCAACTATAAATCAGTCACCAGGGCTGGAGTCATCATGAAATTTTTCCTCTAGGTCAGGTAGTCAGAAACATTCTGACATTCATAGCAAGAGGATGACCTGCTTCTCGGGTTGGTTTATTTTAAAAATCCCTACAAGGCCTTACGGCTTTGTCGTTGTTCTTGATTTTTTCCCTAATGTTCCTTTGGATGTTATAGATTTGACTTCTAGCCTGTTATGGACATTTTAAAATTGCCCTGGACTATTTAAAAAATACTGTGTCATCTGAAGTCTGTGAGGGCATGTAGAGGTCATGTTTTATACTCTGTTTGAAGTAGTTCTCTATTGCACTCTTATAGTTTCAGTGTTATGGACTCAATGAGCACGACGATCTTTTACAAATTCATGTTCCTATAGTAAAGAATTCCCTAAAATCAAATTTCTGTTTTCTGAGTAGATATTTTTAGACTAAACTCAAAGTTCTTTCTGAAGAGCTTGTGTGTTTTGCTTTAAAGTATTTTTTTCCAAACTTAAAAGATATTCCCTATTTGTCTACAGTTTTTGTTACTCTTCCTGAAGTGTGAATTGGTGATTCAAGTACAAGATTTGAGAAGTAGTCTTATCAGTGAGAAACAGTATTACTTGAGATTCTTCTTTCTAGACATCAACAGCATTGTTTTACTAAACTGTTTTTCAGGTGTGAATCCACCCTCAGGTAGCTTCACTCTGCCTTTGGCTGCTTTCTGATTGACTGTGCCCTCTTGGTACCAGCACCAATATTGGCCTGCAACAGTGACCAATTTTCTTTAGCTCTTGCTAGTCTGAAAATTGATTCTTGCTGAAAATCTCTTCTCAAATCAACACTGATGAGGATCTTATTCAAATGATGCTATTCCATTGACATTTTTATTATTAAATTTCTCAGTGAACCAGTTCATCCACTGAATTCAGACCACATTAACCTTTGAAATTCTTGACTAAACTGTCACATGGTACAAAGTCATATGTTTCTTAGAAAACTTTTGCATTGAAACCATCAGTGTGCAGCAGGCTTGGAAACTTTGCCAGTCTGCTGAGAAATCAGACAAGGAATCAGCCATCATTCACAAGAGATCACTGTGGAAATCTATCCTAAATGTAATAGATCCTCAGAAAATGTCTTTGCTGTGAGGGATGGCATCAAATGTCTGAACTTCTATTCTGGAGGTAGCAAGAATCTGTGCTGGAGGACTTTCTCATTTGGGGTGGCCCCTACAGTTAATTTTTTAGAAGATTTATGAGCCTCCTCTTTCATCACTGACAGAACATTTCCAACACAATTTTATTTTTCTTTTTTCTTTTTTTTTTTTTTTAAAAAAAAAAAAAGATTACTTGAGCAGCAAGGGTCAGTGAGCTCTAGACTCAGGCTATTCTGCTGCAGCACACATGCAGTGATTCTCCCTCTGCAGTGACAGCTGCCCTTGAGCCTTTGCTTACAAAGAACATCCGTAGGTTCAGGTTCCCCTGATGAGGGAGATCCAAGATGAAATTAAATTTTTATTTATTTTTTTTTTCTGAATCAGGAACTCTAGGATTAGAATGTAAAGTTTTCTGCTTGATATTGACCTTGCTGCCAAGCCCTGAAAATGTCACTCAGTCTTTGGTGTTGTTGAAAAGAAACATTTGGGCAATGGTCCTCATGTTGGGCAGAGAGACCTCTTCAAGGAAGCCATGTAACCTGCACAGTTATTCTGGTCACCAGTCAGCTTTTTGGTGGTGCCAGTAAGTTCCAGTCATGAATCTGCTGTCACAAAGGGGACATGGTGAAGATGTCTTCCTTGCCAGGCAAAAGATTTAATTTAGACCTACTGCATCTGCAAATAAATTCTTTTAACTGCTATAATGACAGGTGTAATAAGCTGTCATTACCTTAGAAAGAGAACTGTTGTCTTTTGCAATGCATCTGACAGAGCTGAGGATCTGGGTTCAAAAGAAAAAGACTCAAACCACTGGGACTATTTGGCACCTATTTTTGGTTGGATGATGGGGTAAGATAACAGCAGGTGCCTGCTGCAGAATTCCTGGGGGGAAAGTCTGCTATGTCCTCCTAAATGTAATTCTGCTCAAAATCAGAAACTGACAACAAACCAAGCAACCACTGGATATTTTCAAAGATAAACTAAACTGTCAGTCTTCAGTCATGATAATACAAATATTTGGTTTCAAATCATCCATGATCCAGCATTTGTGAAGGACTGCAAGCAGTTCAATAGGGTCCTGTGGTCCTAGTGGTTATTGCTCAGCCCTCGTGACCTGTTGTCACCAGTACAGTACTCTCAAGTCCTGCAAAATGTGTCAGAGATTTAAAGTATTTCCATTTTTCTTCTTTGAAACATTTGCAGCAGATTTTGTCCAGGGAACACTTCAAAAGTCAAGTAATGTTCATTTCTTACTATTAAGTTCTCAGCATCAGTTGGCCTAAGGGAGAAACTCTTTGGATTAGTTTCTTGTGAAATAACATCTATAGACCCATACTCTGCTTTTCAATGCAATAGTTTCTCTCGCATGCCACCTTCAGCTGAACAGTTCCAGCTACAGACAGTCAGTCATATGGTGCAGGAACAAAATCTTCGCTACTGAAACTGTCTCAGGAAAAATAAAAGAAGAACTTATTTCACAGTCCTACCAGACTCTGCTCCTCCCAGTGTTCTCCCCTCTTTGCTTCCTGCTGAACAACCTGTAGGTTACTTTTCAGGTTATTGCTTGAAACCTTTATGTCAGAAGCTGCTTCATGTTTCCAGCTGAACCTTTCAGAGCACAGAGGAGCCAAACGTCCTCAAAAAATTACTCATTATGTCTTAATTGCATGTGCAAATGCCCCCCAAACCCAATAGGTGGTGACTTCATAGTATAATTTTTTTACTTAAGGCTAGTAAAGATCATTACAGCTTTCTAGTCAAAAATACTTAGATATTAAATAAAATAAATGTAATAATAAACCCAATCTATTTTAATGGAAAATATGATGATCTTTACTCTATGGAATAACTATTGTAAGCTGCTACCTAAAACTCAGTTAAAACACACCACAATTCTCTGCTGTGCTGTTTCTACCAAAAATATTCAAAAAAATGGCATCAAGTTATGAGATGCACTAAGTTTTCAGTTGAGATATATATATATATATATATCACACTGATTCTCACATCTCTTGTAGTAACACTGTTTTCCTTCTTTAACTGCATGGCCTTCCACTGTCAGACAGTTCGTTAATGTGTCCTGTGCCTTAAGAACCACTTGCACAAAAGAATCTATATATTCATAGAAATAAAGGACTGCAAAGGGTATTGAAAAGATCATCTCATCAAGTCCTCTGCACTGAGGTAGGATCTAGTGTAGCAGCTTCAACAGGCATATATATATATATATATATATATATATATATATATACACATATATATGACTGTGTGAAAATTCCAGTTTAAGGAAATAGTGTGATCTGAAAACCAACTGGAACCCTCTGTTACTTACCATAAATTCCAACAGACATCTATAAATTACTGCTGTGGCTAATACATTAATATTTTTGATTTTTCACTTCCTCACCTCTGTAGTAACAACCCTGCGTTAAATTCCTGCTCAACAAAGTCAGCAGGAAAATTCCCATGAACTTCAACAGAATCAGGTTTTCTCCATTTTTCTTCTTGATTTAGATGAGTGGCCATGGAAATCTTTGGCTGACAGATTTATTCAGAGACAGCAAAACACCTGAATTTTAAATCTTTGCTTTCACCCATCTTTTATTTGAGTGTGTGCTTAGGGAACAGATTTAGATAATTTTTATATTTCAGTGTAAATCCTGAGGTAAAATGTCACTACTAAACCAACATTTACCAATTTTTCATTTAATGGATTTGTGATGAATTGCTGAGCTCGACGGGAAAAATCAAAAGTTTCTTACTGAGCCCTGATGACATAGAAGCAGTTGTCTCTGCCTTGAGCAACAGAAAGCACTAGATCATCTCTCTGAATCCCTGTCAGCCCTATGATACTTAGACATAACTGGTTTGCTTTTTACTTCAATCAGAGAGACCTGTGGCTAAGACAGACCAGAAAATGGAAAGAACATGCCACAGGAAAAACAATGTGATATACTTGTTTAAATACATTAGCTACAGGAAGCAAATAACCCATCTTATTTTGGGTCACTATAAACAGGTTTTCTGTTCCTCAATAAGATACTGAGTGAAGTCTTAAGATACTCTCTTTGATGTAAATCTCATGCTTAGGTTCTTTCTCTATATAATGATGAGGAGGAATGTTAGAGCTACTACCAAAAGGGCCAATGAGAATGGGTTTTCATTCTGCCAGAATTGCCTGGGATTAGTAAAACAATCATCCTTTGGATGCAGTTTGGTTGTTCTTCTTTCAACTGCTCTCTGATGAATTCAAATATCAAAACAATTTTAAAAAAGACAAGGCTTTGCACAATAACAGAAAACAAATCTTTTTCTTTGTTTTGTTTTTAAAAAGGTCTTTAAGGTTCTTGACCATAGCAAGAGTTTGAAAAAAAGCTACTTAAAGCTTGTGATTTAGATATGCTGTGGTTCTAATTGGTTCTTTTCATTTTAGGGCTTGTCCCAGCTCCCACAGAAGTGAATGGAAATCATTGCAGTCACTTCAGGGCCTCATAGATTTGCCTCTCAAGCTGCTCTGCAGGGACACTCTCTTGTTTTCTTGACTTCTTTATTCTTTTGAAAATACCAAAGGATAAAGTACAGGAGAAAAAAAGCCCTGGTACAAAATGAAGCAATCAAACTGTCTGTTTGGTCTAACTTAAAACTAATTATTAAACAGTTAATTGCCCTCTGGGTGGGTATAATGGCCAACCAAGGAAAGAAAGATGCAGCTCTCCCAAAGGAAGGAAACAAATTACAGTAGAGGTAAAGGACAAGGGTAAAACTGGGTGGCTCATAATGGTAAAGGGCCTAGAAGGATTCCAATACAAATCTTTAAAACCCTAAATAATCAACATGTAAATGAAACAACAATATTTAATAGCCTTAGCAGCATTTGTATCTTGGAAATCCAATGAGTGTGGATGACAATTTGACCATCTTTGCTGAAGAAGTTACAAACTATCCCAAAGTAGCAGGTCCAGAGTGTTGTCCATCAAGATTGCATAGTCAGTTATAGCAGTTTGAGCTCTTCTTAGATCTTCTTTGGGGATATGAGGGAGGAAAGAGGGACTATTTGCTTGTCTTTTGCAATACTGCTTTTAATTATTATGAGTACTCTGCTTCTGACTCAAACAGACACCAAATAAAGACTTTGGGGGTTTTATGAGCAGCAAAATTATTCTGTCTTGACAGTGCCACATGTAGTTCCTTCCTATATGACCTGCTCCCAGGGCTTGAAAATGTAAACCTAACCCATGACTAGTAAAGAAGGCGAGCAGAGGAGCTTGAGTTAATGTAATACTTTGCTAAATTCTAGAGAAGAATTCAGTCCCATTCTGTGGTGGTAATATGCATTTCTAAGGGAAAAATTAAAGCAAAGAAACAAAAAGCCAATGGAGAGAAACTCTGGGATTTTGGGACTGGTTAATTAATATGCTGCTTTATTTCTCAATTTATTACTGCTCCCCTTTCCCTCTTCACTCAACCCAACCATCAGTTAGACCAAAGAAAACTCCTTGTATGCCCCAATAAAGACATAAAATCAAGAAATCATGTAGGAAGAAAGAGAACGGAACCTCCCTTCTGTTACCCTGGGAATTCATAGGTCAGATCAGTGTATCTAGTGCTGTACACTCATCTAAAACTTTTCTGTGATAAAACCCTTTTTAAGACTTCCGTTGTTCAACTTGTTTTGATCTCCAATCTTTGTGGCATCACCCTCCCAAAGGTGAGTGAAAACAAACATGTGAGGAAGAAGCTGGTTCCCATTACCAGCAATGATCCAGTCCCTGTGAGATATAGCTCAGAGTATGTGCTGCCTGAGATAACTGAAGAAGAATATGAATGATGGAGTTTAGGGGAAAAAACAGAGTTTGTAGGGAAATGTTGTATGCCAGACAGATTCAGGATAGTTTAAATCTCTTTCAAATCTAAATTTCCCATTTTCACATCTTCAAGGATATCTCAAGTATTTTTTTTCTGTTTGTCTTACTCTTATTAAATAAATCTCTCAGTGGCATCTTCTCTAAGAGTTATACTTGCAAAATCTGTCATAACGTATAATATTGTCTCATCTAATTTAAAAAATGTGTATTACCTTTCAGTCTACAAAGACCATTTGAGTTCTCTGAAAGCTGAGAACTTATTCACTGTTTTTTTGCCTATTTATTTAGGGCTCTACAAGATAAGTTTTTTAACCTGTGGATTTAATGATTTCACTAGGTCAGTACCTTTTTTGCTAGCTTTTCGTTAAGCCTCATTGTCAAAGATCAAAAAAGCTGTTATAAAGAAGCAAACTTTAACAAGGTCCATAGTTTGTGAATTTGCCCATCAAAGACTGTCTACAACTTTCCTTGACATCAAAACCAAACTAGATTTATACACACTTCAGACTTTGCCCACGGCTTCTTGATTCAATACGAAAACAGGGGAATAAAATAGTACTCCCAAGGGAATCCAAGGGCTAAGTTAAAGCACATTTTAATCTCTGGAGCCGGCAGCTTTATTAGTAAGCGTTTCCCAATGTTCAGGGAAATCTAATTTCACAAATAGATCAGAGTCACTTCAAACGCAGCTTTCAGTTGCCATCCACC